>JABXWE010015607.1:0-24278 GCA_014611495.1 Limonius californicus
ACTAATTGATTTTCCATTCAATTCATAAAATTCAATTATGTACAACAATAGCACAGCTTCAGGTAAAGCTGATTAAATATTCATTTTACAGCTATGCATTTACTTCTGTCGTATCCATAATTCAGTTGTATAGTATTCATATTTTATATATACTTTGACCTGTGGGTGTAGATGTTGGTATTTCACATAATATACATATTTAGTTTCAGTATTCATGTTTGTGTGATATAGAAATCATAAATTAATTGCAAAATTTGTTTGTAATGAAATTCCAGTAATGGTTGAATATTGAATTCAAGATTTTGATTTCTTTCGCACTCAGTTTTACGCGTACCTTCAAAAATACCTTAGAAGTTCAGAATTACAAAGTTTCATAAATTGATCAAATTGAATCCGATAGAATGCGATTTACGTTATTACATTCAAATTTCCCATTTTGCATGTGATTTTTGTTTTGGAAGAAGAATTTCACGATATAGATTTGGTAATAATGTAACTGTTTTTATACCGCAGTAATGGAATTCTGCGGTATTTTCCCCATCTGATCCGCTATGTTTATTATTAAAATAATATCGTAATTTTAACTGTTTAATTACACTGGTAAATAAAAATCTATTTTTTTTGTGGTGTGAATAAAACATGGCGTAGGTTATGTAAAATTTTACCAGAAAGCAGAAAATAACCTTGGATTTTGTCTATTACCCACACTTTATTTGCTACGAAGTGTTGTGCGTACGGAAATATATCAATATCGGTACGTTCTTAATATTGCACTTACTTCCAAATGTTATTGCGGATGTTTTACGGGAATATTTGGTCTTTGAGGCATCACGGATTAATGTCCAGCAGTAATCAGCAAGCAAACTAAGACTCCATTTGTCTTGATATCGCTTTTCCATGGTTGCAACGTCTTGGTGGAACCGTTTTCCATGTTCGTCGCTTACGCCACGCAATTTTGCCGGAAAGAACTCAAGATGATCATCCAGAAAGTGAATTTTTAAAAACATGTTACGTTCCCCATTTCTCTGTAGGCACTAAGTAATTCAGTCACACGATCTTTGTAATTTTCAGTTTTGACATTTCCAACAACATGGGTCACAACTGTTGTACAAGCTCTCCATGCTCTTAGTTCAACTTCATTCAGCAAGTTGTCAAATTCGTCATCTTTCATTACTTCTTGTATTTGTGGTCCAACAAATATGCCCTCTTTAGTTTTTGCCTCACTAACTCTCGGAAATGTTTGTTTCAGATACAAGAATTCTCTTCAGTTCCAATCTAGTGCTTTAACGAAATTTTTCATTAAGCCCAATAATATGCAATGGTGGTAGAAATATGTTTTTACGATCAACCGGTGGTTCGTTGGTAATATTTTTTGACGCCGAGTTAATGCTTGACGTATCCTTTTGTATATAGTGACGATCTCGTACACGGCTGTCCCATTCACACAGGAAACAACAGTATTTTGTACCCCCAGCTGAAGTCTAAGAAGAAGCGCTATCACTTTTAGGTGTCCACAGATTGACCACTCATGGTCATTATACCGGATTTGTTTTAGGAGATACCGCATATTCTCGTACGATTCCTTCATATGAACAGCATGAGCTATATGTACAGATGGGTATTTATTGCCACTATGAAGCAAAACAGCTTTTAAGCTAATTTTTAAAGAATCTATAAATAGGCGCCAATCGCTTGGTTCATGTTTCTGTCCTAATGCGTGAAATAAGTTGTGTCAATATACGTGCAATATATCCCTTATTGAGGGAACAAAATCGGAAGTGAGTTATATTTACGTCACCTTCGAGGAGATTCCATCCATTTAATCTCGATGCTAGAAGTTCTGATTGTGATTTTGCTAGTTTTAAATCTCGAACTAAATCATTTAGCTCAGCCTGTGAAATCAGATGTGGTTGTGTTGAACATTCTGGTAGTTGAAATGTGGATCATTGTCGATTTCCTGTGCGAATTTCATACCATCAGTTGGAACACCGGTGTTTTCAGGTTTTTCTTCGTCCAAACTCCAATATTTTGGTGGATTTTTGATAGGAAGATCTTCACTGTGTTCGACGGGCCGTAAAGCAGAATACTTGAACTTCGGCCGATACCCAGCATGTTAGTGAGGCAGAAGTAACAATCTGCGGCATAGTGTTTCTGTTCACTCCACACCATTGGTACTGTAAAGTGCATTTTACGTTTTGTACCTTTCAACCAACCTGTTAACAATGTTACACAAGTATTACAACATATGTGAGGAGCCCATGACTTCACTCGATCTCCTACTTTAACTTCGAAATAAAGTTCGTAAGCTCTTCGTACAAGTAAGGTGAAAGTACGTTTTTGAGATTTAAAAGTTAGTACTCCACAGACATAACAGAAACTGTTGACATTATTTACACACTGCCTAGGCACTGTACTTACTTGTTAATTCACAATCAATCACAGTACAGTAACAAACGTAAATCAAGTATACAGAACACAAACACGTTACTACGACGCTTCGCGGCACGACATTGGAAATACAGTAACTTCATACGCCGGTAAATGTCTACTAATTTACAATATCTGATTTGATGCGTACTTCTTGCATGTAATAGACAGGAATGCGAAATATCTATTATGGGCAAATGTTTAATTTCTGGCGGTTGTAGTACAAAAGAAATCGTCGATCTCGTTTACATGTATAATATCTGCAACGCAACGAGTTAGCAGCCCAACAGAAGAAGTCCAGTTTCAAAATGCACACTTTCATAATGTAAATATGTGTTCCGGAAAGTTTTAGTACTATCATAAGAGCTATGTAGTAAAGTGAAAGTAATACACTGATTTAAGAAGTAGGTATGACCTACAAAAAAAATAATGGGAAAGGGATGAGTTGGGAGTAGGAAAACGTGATGGCTTGTAAATATAAGAGAGTGGGCCTAAATCCCGCCTTTTTTTAATATTACAAAAACTAAAGGGATTCATTACTTCGTTCTTCTTCAAGAAGAAATGAAAGGCTAACATTAAGTTTGTATTTATGTTGTTGATCAAGGCGAGATTTCAGGCATATAATACTAGGATTTTCGACGTATTACAACGATATGTATTTTAATCATGATGTAAAATGGGATAGCCACCGCGCAGATTATTATTAAGGTTTTCTGTGCTGCATGTGAAGCTCAATTGTAAGTTTTAGTGGATTTCCCAATTTCCTGTAGCGGTTAACTCTAAAAGGTTTAAACTGTCTTGAAAACGGCTCAAGCTGTTAAACGAAGATGATGTTACTGTACACGATAATGCCCATCCTCATACTATACATATAACAATCGACTTAAATTACCGTTAGACATTTTACCACACCCTCATTATACTCTACACTTATCCCTTTTTGCCTTTCAGTTACTTTGTCCACTTGCTGATTACTTAGGTGAAAACAGAATTTACAGTTTTTAAGAAGGTGATAGAACTGTTGAATACGTAGCCGTGCAGAGGGACATCATATTTAAGAATCATAACTTTTGTCGGAATAGGAGTAAAAAATGTCTTGGAGCAACGTAGCTAGTTAAGATCTCTAAAAATAAGTAAACATAACAGGCTTGTGCCCTACACGTTGGTGTGGTGTGCAATGCACTAGTGTTGGCCGTGCTTCTACCTTCCGGCTTCCGCTATGGACCGTCGGATTTTAGTGAGAAATAACTTGTTGCATATTGTTTAGAAAAAATAAACGATTATTTTTCTTTGTTGCCTTGAAATTCTCCAGCTTACATTTACGCCTGGTCTATGGTATAGTTATGAAATTACTTAAGGGCTGGTTGTTTTTTAGTTACACGCATTCACATTCATTTGAGGCACGTAATTGTCAATCCTTCAATGTAATGTTTTAAGCTTTCAATTGTTTATAAATTACAAAATAAAAACCACTGCTAAATAGTGGATTTTATGTCATTAGTAGAGCTGCTGTATATGTCCACCAACTACTTCAAGGCGTTTTACAATTCTTTTACAATTCTACGTTTCAGCGCATTCGATACATTTTCAAGGATTTGTCTGGCAATAGCTCTTGAACTGTTGTCAGTCCATAAAGACAAAAGTCTAAATTGGTGTGCAGTATTTCATGACACTTTTCCACGGATAGCTGCATTTGTTGCGATAAATAACAAATTTAAGTTTTTGGTTCTTTTTACTTGGTTTCTCTAACTCCTACGGTTTCTAGAGTACGTACCGATGGTCACCTACTGCTTTTATTTCGTGTTATACCGTCTGTATGATGGAAGAGTCTAAGACATCCATCTAAACTCCCTTTGAAGAATTTGTAGTCCACCAATTCTTCACCTTGGTATCCTTCCTTCCCTTTTTTCGATATTGAATACATCAACACCCTGTCATATTTTGTACCATTGCAGAAATAAGATTCCACCATAAATGAATTTGTGTTAAAATAAAAACCACCGTGTTGCAGAAATGAACACCAAGAAGATATTTATTAGTTTGATGTAAAAAGAAATAAGTAATGTTTATTGCCGTTTGGCAGGCAATCAGCCTTCGACATAGATTAACGCATTCAAAACCAAGCACGAACCGATCATATGACCATAAGATAACCTTCCCCGTTTTACCTCTTGCTTGCTTGCTTTGAAAGAGCTAGATCTAGGACGCGGTTTTCCAAGTATCTCTATTCACTTAGGCCACATTTGGCCCATTGTACACCCTAACTAAGAATTTTGCCATTTTTTTCCTGTTCGTTTCGGGAATAATAGAAAATAGTATTCTGAACCAATTATTGTAATTCTCATATAAAAATATTAAATTAAATGTTGTGTTCCATTATTCACTAGATAATAGCAAAGTCTACTGTCAAAGTATCTCCAAACATTTTGGAAGGTTTGTTGTGGAATAGCTCATCACCCCTGAAGTATTCGTTGTCGCAGTTCTGCTATGGGATCACTGTAAATTGTAGACACCAGATTTGAAGTGATCCCATAAAAATTTGTGTAATTGGTCAAATCTGGAGATCTTGGGGCCTATTCTATGACATCCCGTCAATATGCAGTCCCTATAAGGGCCTGGCTAGACCAACATTATTCAGGACAATGGATTGGTAGAAGAGGCCAAATAGAATGGTCCCCAAGATCTCCAGATTTGACGCCATTAAACTTTACTATTGCGTAGAGAATAATGGCACTTATTTGGAACATTTAATCTAAAATTTTTTATTTTTAATTACAATAATTGCTTCAGAATGTGTTTTATTTCTATTTTTTTTTTCGAAATGAATCTGGCAAATAAAGCTTTGCTACTGCTGAATAGCATTTTCTAAGAGTTTTTAATGAGGTATCAGAAAGTGGGCTACACCATTTGAAATTTTTATTTTGGAATATCTATAGAGCCTTAGGGATTGAATGAGGAAAGATATGTTATGAGTGATGATGATTCCCACTGCACGTTGCAGACACTTTTATAAAAGGGTTCAATATCTCTTTTACTTCCTCAGGTCTATGGAATAGTACGTTTTCAAATTGACACTCTGTATATTATTTGTAAGATTACAAATATTAATCCTTGATAATATGTCTATTAGTTAAGTTGCCCTAACTGTCATGATGTATGCAATTTGTGCTGCGTAAGTCAATACTGTAGCAAACAAAGTGTGCTCACCACTCTGTATACAGCTAACTTAAGATTAAACTAGACACCTTAATGAAAAATTCGTGCAGTTAATTAAATTAGGAGAGCTTTATAAGATAGGTGTACCCAACTTAAGTTCTAGTTGCTCTTTCCTCCAGTAAAATGTTTCGTCGTTCAATGCATCATTTAGGAGATGCTCTCACAACCATATCGCCTAACGAGTGATCTTGCAACAACAACATCAATATCACGCCCTTAATCCCTTTGGGTCGAACGCTAGCCACAAACAAACACCTTCATACCTTCTCATATAGCTAAATGCCTCTTTGGACGCGTGTACTCACTGGAGAATTTTATGTTGGCTCTCTTAAAAGTTGTATACGGAAGCGTTAACGTAGTCTACTATTTCTAGTTAGTGTTGATTTTGTTAGCATACTTATTTATACATGTCATTTAATAAAGTCGTCAAAGGAAAATTTAAAAATTGTTACATTCTAGCTTGAATAATAAAAGTAAAATTAACAAACCTCTAGAAAGTCTCTCTTTGTTTTAGGTTGTCACGTATGTCATTTATTTAAATGAAGATGTAGTTAAGGAAAATAATGAAAGGCTTACATAAATGCTACAATTAATGAACATTAGAACACATTAATTAATCGTTTGTTGCCCTACTTCGTTGTAACTCATACTTATATTTTAATAATAATAAGAGACCTGTTGAAATCGTCTATTATTATTATTAAAATATTAATACATATGTTAGAGGTTCGTAATCAATCGGTGTTGTGATCCATTGTGAAACTAAATATTTTTAAGTAGTTTATACTTATTAACCAAACTAACTAACTAAAATTTTCACAAAAATTACGACAACTATGCAACAATTTTAATACAACGCTGTTGATTCTTACCACAGTACAATATACTTCTGTAAGTAAAATATTTACAATTATTATTGTATATTATGTATTTAGAAAATATTAGCTACTTTGAAGTTAGATCTGAAGTTTTGGTATTAATTAATTTATTTCAAAAATTTTTGCGTAATTTTAAACATTCTCAAATAATTATTAACATTTATAAAATAAATTCTAAATTGCCGCAATGGTTTTTGGATTTACCTACCAGCACGCAAACAAATAAGATGCTATATCTTTATTTAATACAAACAAGATCATTTATTGATAATATAAGGAACTATTTTAGTTTAATTTAATTTTAACTATAAAATTGTAACAAAATACAATAACCAACTATTGATTCAGTGGATTGCTACCTTTTCAATATTATGCAACAGGTTTGTAGTGTCTAGCGGAGGATACTAGCGCGTACATCGTGTTTCTGTCAGTCGTCATGGAGCAGCAAATACACAAATACATAATAATAATTGTTTCTGTAAATTAGGGAAAACTCCACAGGAACATGTGAAATTTTACATCGTGTTTGTGTGTTTGAATGGCTTAAATATATATTTAAACGAGGAGATGTTCAAGATGACGCTACAATCGGGCGTCCATGGATCTTTCAAAGTACCGATTCGAATATAAGAGTTCGCAAAATCGTGGTAACAGATCATTGCATGATGGCAGATAAACTGAACATAAGAATACGTTACGTCAAATAAGTTCGTCTTGCACAGTTCGCAGACTTTGTTCAGACGGATATACAAATTTTCTTAACTGCATTTTCACTCATTGACAGCCTTTTTGTTCCCACTGCTGGGCATTGGCCTCTTTTCTGCCTCAGCTAAGGTAGAAACACTAGGGACCTACAGTTTCACCTCGAATCCGAACGTCAAAAACTCCAGAGAAGGTTTTTAGCATTAGCATCCCACGGTTGCAAGCCGGATTGGGAAATTGTGTATGGTGGGTAACTTGACAAGATTTTTATAACTCTACATAGTACTCCTTAGGGTAGGAATTTTCACAGGTGATAATGATTTCAGTAATATCTTGATGTGATGCAGTGGATTGCAAAATCATCAGCTAGCTCCAAAAATGTTGTGGTAAAAATCCAAAATCGAAACCACGCTGATTACTTTTTTGACAAACAGGTTTTGGAAAAAGGGTAGTTGGTTCCGGTTGCATGATAATGCACCTGACCATTCTGCGCTTATTCTAAAATAATTTCCCCCGAAACATGGGTTGAGATCGGTCATCACCCAATCATCTACCATTCATTTTTCTAAAGTGAAAATTATTATCAAAGAGAAACAATTATAAAAAGCACGAGATATTAAGAAAAATTTTAAAGTAGAAGCAGTTTCTTGGAAAGCTTCTCTTGACTGCTATTAAACGTTTTTAAAACGTCGCAATTAGTGTTTTAAAGAAAATGGAGATTACTTTGAATAATTATTAAGTATTATATTATATATATTATATATTAATTTGTGTTTCTGTTTCTTATACCAATCCGGAAATAAAAATGCCACACTTCGTACCACATTAACAGATACTAAACATATACTTCCGTTCATACGGGAAATCCTCAGCAACGAAGAAAATGGGATTATGATATTTTTAGTGTTAAAGGCAGTTCTAGTAACAACCAGTTTGAAGAAAAATTATCTTTGAGACCATGTTTCCAGGAAAGTCAAAAAGAAGAAAATGTATTGTATATTTATGTAACCTAAAATGTATATAAAGGAAGATGTTAATACATACGAAATCAATTGAAACAACAGTTATAATTAGATTGTATTTATCCAGTGAACTCAACACTACAATAGAAAAACTTCCAAAGATAAAATCCTCTGGTCACGACCTCATCACATACCTAATCCTAACACAACACACCAAGAAATCGCTAGCATACCTCTCGTCCACATTCAACGCTTGCCTTCGATTGGGTTACTTTCCACAAATATAGAAGCATGCTCACATACTGGTATTCCCAAAGCCGGACACAGACAAAAAGAAGATTGCTAGCTACAGACCGATAAGCTTATTAACATCTCTCTCCAAGCTCTTGGAGAAAATTATGTACTCTCGCCTGACGAATGAACTAACCCCACTTTACACATTGCCACCGTTCCAGTTCGGTTTTAGGAAAAATACTCAACTCAGCATCAACTCCAGCATATCTCAGAGAAAATAGAAGAAGGATTCGAAAACAAAAGTATACTGCGGTGGTGTTCCTTGACGTAGCCCAGGCCTTTAATAAGGCGTGGCTCGAATGACTAAAAAATAAAATAATTAAACTCGATATACCTACCCATCTAAAAGCAATAATCTTCCCATTTTTAGAAAAATCGGACATTTGTAGTCCGCATTAATTCCACAATATCTGAAAAAAGCCGTTAAAGCAGGCGTCCCACAGGGAAGCGTGCTAGGACCACTGCTGTTCAATGTATTTACTTCAGACATTCCAACCATAAACGCAACCCTAGCGAATGTTGAGGATGATACGGCAATCCCAGTACAATACAGCGATCGCACCCAAGCCATCCAGAAATTGCAGGCAGCAGTAATCCAAATATCGAATATCCAAATAAATCCCTCCAAATGTCCAGCTAATATCTTCTCCCTCAGGAGAATTTGTAACCCACCCAGTATAGTACTAAACAATAATACCATTCACTGGAACCTCACAGACGCAACAGTGAAATATGTGGAAGTGCTGCTCGACAGTTGATTTACTTGGAAACTCCATATCAACCTAAAACTAAATAAATCAAAGTTACGTGAGACTAGCTCAACTATATCCCGTCATAAATAGAAAATCGACACTAAAACCTAAGTGTGCCATCCTGATGTATAAATCACTAATAAGACCTCTAGCTCTATATCATCACCCATCTGGAGTAACACAGCCAAATTCAATCTAGAAAAATTACAAAGACTCCAAAACAAAATACTCAAAATCGCAGTAAATGCCCCCTGGTATGTTCGCAATGCGCAAATACGCTATGAAGCACGATTGCCAACAGTTCAAGACTATATTAGTGCCAGTACTAACAAATTCTTCACAAACATACACGTGTGCGATGGTGCGATACACTACAACTTAGGTAGACAAAATCTTCACCATAGACTCAAACCTAAATTACCACAAGACTTCTATCTGTCCGAAGTCGATAGTGATTAACCATTTCAAAACATGCAGGGGGGTTATTAACCCTCATAAACTACTAATTATATATCTTGTTACTAACAATGCCATGAATAACATTGTAATTATTGTTGAACTGGCAAATAAATAATATAAAAAAGTATGTATTTAATTAATTCAAAATCGAAAACACAATGTAATGGCTAGAGACAGCACTTTAGGCCAGAAGAATATTTATTTTATGGAATACTTTTATACAGCTTCTTCACATTAACCCGCTTTATGTAATTGACCTTTAAAATGAAACGCTTGTTGGAACACATATTGGATACAATATCTTTTAGGACCTAAAATAACATGGTTCGATTTATTTTAAACGAACAACATTATACATTATACATAGTATTATGTATAAAATGTATATGTTCAATTCGCTTTTTAATATTTCGTACTTGCGTAGTATTTGGAGTTGTTACGATTGCTAGAAATCATTCATTGGAGTATTTATAAAAGTGTAAATTTTCTTGTGCAAACTGACCTTAATCGAATATTAAAGTTTAAATATCTGTTTGAAAATAATAAATTCATTGTATTTTTTGACAGATCTATCGTACGTGTCGGTCTTTTTTGCTATAGCTATGTTATATATTTTAAAGTACCATAGATATAGAGGACCTACAGCTTAACGTGGGCTCTGATCCACTGCAAACACGACTACTCTAGAGAAGTAGCTAAGAATAAAATCAATTCATTTTATGGAAATAATGATTATTAAGTATTGGTGAAAACATTAAGGCAGCTATTTATAAGTTTTCGCACGCTGAGAAACAATTTATATTATCGTTTGTGTTTTATGGGCAATAATTCTATCAGTCATTAGAAATTACCTTATTGAAGCTACATTTTCTAATGGATTTAGAGACTAAATTTATTGCTTGGCGAAGACTGTTCCTTTTTGCTTTCATGGGTTTATTTTCGAATCTATGGAGGATCTATAGATGGACGAATGTGCTCTAAAATTTATAACTACTACCACACAGTACATAGGAATTTAGTACTTGTTAAACATGTGGTGATCGTAGAACGCACTGTCTAGTTGTTGCTTCTAATGATTCAGAGGATACAAATCGAAAATCTCTGTAACTGTAAATAAAATAGAGCCAGCAATCCTTCTGCAGACAGATTAGTGAGTCATGAACTCCACATCCGGAACGATCAGTATGTAGATAGAACGAACGTACGTGATTAAGTAGAGCGCGTGGCAAATTAACAGAGATTTGTTCTTGTTAGGTATGTCATAAACTCATAACAAACGTGCAACTGTAGCTAACGATTACGTTCAGATATGTAATGGGACTTCCGTTGCGCTAATACAAAGGTGGTTGATTTCGTAAGCTTGCTGTTTACAACCCACATATACGAAAGTCGACCCTAACCCAAACTTCAATTTGATTTGACGCAAAACTAATTGCAGAAATCACTCAACCGTTTTAACCGTTGGCCTTACAGGGTTGGTACTTGATAGAGACGCAACGTGGTTTGATAATTCACTAACCGGAGGTGACCCATGCTTTCATTATGTTGTCCGGGACAAGAAATTAAGCTAGTCAATATTAGTTGATTGCTCCTCTTAATATGCGTCTATAGATAAACTGATGGAACTAGTTGCGAAGGGTTGCGCCATACAAAAATATCTTTTCTGTTAAAATTTCCCATCCAACTTGTTCATTTTTTGTCAATTCCATGTCATCTAAGCGCTGAAATTTCTTATTATTTTATCAGTGTTTGAACGACAAGAAGTTTGAAGTAGTTTGTTTGAAGTTTAACTTCGTTTAGACAATATTAATATAGTGTCTGTGAAACATCGTGTTCAGCATGAGAATTTAGTAAACGGTGGGAGATAGTGATTCAGTTAAATATCAGGAAGTGTTTAAAGTTTCTAATTAGCTGACAAGTGAAGATGTAACCTAGAAAAGTCAAAAGATAAACAAAAAGTAAATGGTAGTTAATGTATAAAATAGGTTTTGTGCGAGATGGTGTTTATATGGAACATTATAATCAAGTAATTATACTTTCTAAATGTTTCAAACCTTGGAAGTGGTTACATATTAATTATTCCTTTAACGATTCGAAGCACGAAAAGGTATAATGCAAATTTATTCCTAAGGTTTTACTTTAAAGTATTTTCCATTTTTTTCTGTATGTAATTTTTACAGAGTTTTAATTTCAGAAACCAGTTAAATTATCAGACATCTGTTAACTCTTTCTAAAAATGTCAAAAACAGGACCCAACTTTTGCTTTTAAGTTGAGTTATTGGTATATGAGTTCTAACCACGTTTGAAAATCTTTATACATACATCAGTCAAACTAAATATTACTATTTTCAGCAGAATTGCATTACATTAATTCAAAGATATTAGAAGTATATTTTTGATCGATAAAGATATAGTTGGTTTTACTAATGTAAACTATTATTAATATACGTGGAAGCGTCAAAAGTGCCCTAAAAAATGCACCGAACGGAACTTTGCCTTACACGGTGACAAAAATATTATTTTTGATATGTAGAAGGCTTTGCTAATGACATATTATAGCAACAATTCAAATTGTTGACACAGCGACAGTTTAAAAATGGCAACTCTGCTGGAGCCCTGCATCAGGTAGGAGCAACGTTCTGTTATTCGTTTCCTGCACAGTGAAGAGATGATACGCATTCATATCCATCGTAGAATGAAGCTACACTATTGCAAATCATGTTTATCGCTCTAACAACTGTAGGAATGGAGCAACAAGTTCAAAAACGGGGTGATTTCTACAGCTGCTTCTCTCCGGCCTGGTCAAACAAACCATGCTGTGACGCTTGAATAGATTGCGGCAATTGAAGCCTTAATAGAAGAAAATCGTCGGGTTATCCATGATGAAATCGCTGACGTTTTGAATATGAACCGTGGTTCTGTACATCACATTATGCATAGCATCCTTCTGTTCCTTAAAGTCTCAGAGAGGTGGTTTCAAAGCAGTTGACTCCGTAATTGAAACAACAACGTACAAATGCTTGTAAAGAACTTTTACGACGATATGAAGCAGAAGGAGATACACTTCTGGCAAGGATTGTTACTGGGGATGAGTCCTGGGTGCACTATCATCAACCCGAAACCAAGAGAGCAAGCAAAGAACGGCATAACACCTCTTCGTTAAAACCCAAAAAATTTCGCACTCAGCTCTCGGCAGAAAAGGTTATGCTGACCTTTTTTTGCTATGCGAAATGGGGGTTACTGTCACATACTTCAAACTCCTAAAGAACCGTCTCAAGTCTGTGATCAGAACCAAAAGCCGCGCATTTTTGTGTTGTGGCATTCTTTCGCAAGATTAGAAGTTTGAATATCTACCACATCCTCCTTATTCCCCAGACCACGTCCAAGCCATTACCATGTCTTTGGTCCACTTAAAGACGTATTGGGTAGGAAGAAGTTTCAGAGCAATGATGATGTGATTCAGGCGACGCACAAGATTGTGCATGCGACCAAAGAAATTTTTGTCGGGTATTCAAACAGTTCCAAAACGGCGCAGGACGTGCGTAGAACATAATGGGGACTACGTCGAGAACTGGCATACATTTTGTTTAACAGCGCTTTTAAGATTTTTATTTGAATATTTTAACAGTTACCGTTCTTTGCATTACTCTTCAAAATCAAACTCAATCTTTTATTCTTATTTGTTTAAATGTTAGTGGTATAACCCAGGTAGTCATAGTGATTTTTCCAAATGCTAAAGCACTCGTAATAATTATAGGCAAACATTTTATACTAAGGGGTTGCCAAGCAACAATCTTTTGACTATACTATTAAAGTTTACAAAATAATGATGGTTTTGGTTTATTTACTAGTGTTCGTATTCAGAGATTTGACATCCAATCAGCAAACGAATCACCAGGGATTGTACTACCCCAGATAGGTAAAATTCATAGTTAGAGCGTAGAATGTACCAAGTATGGCCTAAGTGCCAAAATATGCTTGGAAACCGCGTCTTAGATCTCGCATAATCAAAATACAATACAGTAAAATTTGTTAGTAGCAACAAAGGAGAAAATATGTTAACACCAAAAATGTAATGGAGAAGCGGATGTGTTTTCTTTTAGTATTATTTAGAGTAAAGGAAAGAGATGAAGCAAAGACATTGGAGAGGGACCCGAGAAAAAGTATTTGTAAAGAAAACAGTGAGAACTTTACCAAAAAAAGTAATAGGAGAAAAACTAGGAAAGGTTTTAAAGCAGAAAAATTGGAAGACGTCCCCATACAGGACCAGATAGCTGCAGGTAATGATGATTATGAAAATCGTGGGAAGTATATGGATGGAACTTCTATTGAGGATCTAGAAGTTAAACGTAAAGCAGGAATGGCAAATAAGGTTTGACCAATGTTCCAAAATAACATAAAATTTAATGCAATTTTTTACCGTCCCAGTACCTATGTATAGGGTATAAATAACTAGATACACATTACAATATGAACTGATTATATACACAATGTAAAATATCTAAGGCAGGTTGTAATGATATTTACTCAACATATATAAATTGTAGAAAATAGAAATTAACGGCATATACAGAAAGAGAAAAACGGATTCTAGTTTTTGTTAGTAACCTTTTGCTTGAGGAGGGTTGGTATGTTGTTGATTGCAGGGTTATACATGCTACCGAATCTTCCTTTGTTAACCTGTTTCCAGTGTTTGAATGTAGATACGTAATTTAATACATAATAAAAACTTTCGCAAGAATAAAGTGGAAGGGAAAAACGTTAATAATTAAATTTTTTTTGACAGAAAGAAGGTATTCTTTTCCTTTGCATATTAAGCATTTGGCTTGTATTTTAGTAGCTACCTATTGTTCTTGGAATATGGATGTCCAGCTCACTCCAGTCACTCCATCTCTTATATTGTCTCCCTCTTTCTCTATGTCCCATTGGATTTTGGTCACTACTATACGTACAATTCTTGTTGTTTCCATATGTTGCACGTGGTCTCTCCAGTATCTCCTCCTTCCACGCCCCCATCTCACAACATCTTTGACTTGGCATAGTTCTCTGATGATCTCATTCCACATCCTGTTTCTTCGTGTCTTATCCACTAGCATTTGCAGAATTTTCATTTCTTAGTATTTGTTTTGTGGCTATCGTCCCTGCTCTCGTTTCGATGGCATATGTCATTACCGGTATAACTGATGTTTTATATATTCTGACTTTGCTTTCTGCATTCATATCTGAATTCCCCATATAAGATCCCTCCATGCTCCAGATATACGCGCGGCCAGGTTATACCTATTCACTTTGTTTTTTGTGTGTTAATTTTTATATTGTACTTTGTGGCCACAGTGTGAAATCTATGTAACATGTACTGTAAGTCATTTCTTGATTCAGCTACTAACTTTGAGTAGCATTTGGACGCCGTCAAAAATCTTTCCTGTGTCAAGCTTGGCACGTATGCCACTTATTTGCCATCCCTGTCTTAGAGCATAGAATTAATATCAAAGAACTGGAAAGTGGTAATACGGATATCGATATACATACCAAACGGGGCTGTAGGCAGATAGAGATTGAACAGGTACATCTTCTATAAGTATCATAGGTAAAACATAGGAAAAAATCGAGGGAAGAAAATGGCAGGACACATCTAAGACACAAATTAGAAGAGAAGCAGGAAGTGTAGAATTTTATAGTTCATTCTGAAATAAATTCAGGAAAAGTCTATTGGATACTGTAGAGTTTTACAGACTCAGAGAATGTTTTCGTCAAGATACTTCTAGAAGAGCTCTGTCAAATTCTACTCAACAAAAATGTGCTAGATGATGTGATTGCGGCAGTGCAAAGCTTCCATAAGACAGGCAGAAGAAGTTTTTGAAAGTAGGTTATCTAAACATGAAATAGATAAGACCGTCTCAATTCGCATATGCTTACGATTTAGTGCTGCTAGCGAACAGCCGGATCTTCAACAAAATTTAAACTTCTGGAATGAAACAACGAACGCAAGAATATTCATAGTTACCAACAGAAAAACTAAAATAGTAGATATTGCCATAGAACTACATGCAGTGAGGGTTCTTACAAACGGAGAAATCTTTGAATAGTTTAATCAATATTCGTATTCGTATTTGGGTGTAGTGTATAGAGAGTTCCTTTGGATGCAAGACGAACAATAGAGTGAGCTTGAACGAAAGATTATTTTATATCAAAGGTTTTTATCTAAAAGAGAAATCTCAATAAAAGACTAATACTACAATATACAAGTCAGTGTTTCTACCCACCTTTATATACAATAGGGTATTATGAATAAATTAAAAAGGGCTTCTACAAAATGAACGAATAAAATACTTATTAAAGCTTGAGACCTCTATCATACCTGATGGAATCCCCAAAAGTAACAGACATTGCAGACAATGAGGCAACATAGAAAGACTGGATCAGGACAGACTTTGGAGGAGAGCATTCAAAGCTCAAATGCAAAGGAAAAAATTATACAGGTCAACAACGGAAAACATGGACGATTGGATGCAACTCAGAAACCAATTTATAATATAGAAGGATGAATAAAAACAAGGCAAGTTGCCCTTTATGATTACAGATTAAGAATTATTTATCAATCAGAAATATAGAGAATGCCCATGGAAAACACGGACGATTGGAATTACAGC
Source organism: Limonius californicus (assembly GCA_014611495.1). Taxonomy (NCBI): domain Eukaryota; kingdom Metazoa; phylum Arthropoda; class Insecta; order Coleoptera; family Elateridae; genus Limonius; species Limonius californicus. The sequence continues at coordinate 16,341 of JABXWE010015607.1, forward strand.
AACTTATAATCAGGGAGAATTAATGGTAGAACCTTATGTATAATGCAAAGCTTTACATCGGATATGTTAAAAGGGTCACGATTATGTAACTTAGTCAGTTTTTAATGCTACCCCAAAATTTTTATTGGGTTTAGTTAACTAATTAAAATCGAAAAATGCGCGTTTGGGAAATGTTTTGCAGGGATATCCGAAGGCTAGGTATCGTACCCGACTGCGATTTTTACTCTGTTTAAGGCAGATAGTGCATTGAGAATTAACACTCGGGTTTAAAATACTCTCCGGGGTACCAGTATAGCAGTGTGTGAGCTTGGGTTTTCGGTCACACAACCCAGCAGTGGGATTTTTGTCTAACATTGAATACTGTTTGACCAGTACTTGAAGTGTTCTGCTACGCTGTTCCTTATTAAAGCACTAAATTAAATAAAAATTCAATACCGTGGTCTACGCTTTATTTTAATAAGCAGAAGTAGATTAATACACTGCATGTTGCGTACGGTTTCGTAACAGCGATGTTTCTATCTCGCCATATGGGAAGGTCTTCTCGGTTTTTCAAATTTTAGCATGCGTGCGTACAAATACTTTAATCAACTGATACAAAATATGTTTTATTGTAGCCACAGTAGAATATAGAGCAAGGTTTGATATACATTGCTTTCGGCAGAAATGGAGCAAAATAAAATATGTGATAAGAATTAGCAAAGAAAACCAGATATTTGTCGGGTTATTTTTGAATTCATAATTAGTACCATCTGATCCAAACGTGTAGTCATCAATAATTGTCAAATTTTGTATTTGATTTCTACGTGCATTACATTTCAGAATAATAGAAGATAGATGTTCATTTCTGATAGATAAACTCCAACCGAAGATCTAAATTAAAGCGTTAGGGATAAGCAGGATGTATCAGCTGCGCAAAAGGCAAAGCACATGAATTAGGGCATGAGATATGGCAACGGTAGCTATTATACCTACTAATTTGTATTCAGGAAATTTAAGGGAACCGACATTTAGACATGAACGAGCACGAGCAGTTTGAAGTTGAAGTTTTGTTGCATCTGCTTGGTGCTTGGGCGTGATGCTGGGAAAATTCCTGAGTGAATAAAGATCTACCAGACGAAATACGAAGTACAAATGCCCCATGATGTTTTATGATGAAAGTACGAACCGCCTCTGAATAGATAAACGGCAAGCAAGCGGAAACAATCCTTGGGAAGTCTCGCACAACTCAACAGAACGAAGACAAGGCTACAATAGGAGAACTATGCGGGAATATCACGTAAGAGAAGGTGCTGGCAAGAAATCTGCGCTGGAAACAATTGTTTCATATATGAGGAATTGTAGTATGCGCGTTTTGTATGTAGTATTACATTGTAGTGAATGATCGTAAACGTGCATGCAAATTGGGCCCTGCCTCTACTAGCAAATGCAGGATAATCTCATTACGGCGAAATTAACAGGAACTACGACTGGATTCGCTTTATCTACTGAAATACAGTGCCTTATACAAGACAAGTTTGTTAAACTACCATTTTCTTTATAAATGATTTACAAGTACAGAATTTAAGTGGCTTTAAACGTAAACGGTGTTCAAATTAGATGTGTGCAAATATTAAAAAACATAGACAAAATTAAATTTTTTTAATTAAACTAGCAGAATGGGGCGGATGCTTATATAATTAATGCATATGTGGAGTAAACAGTAAGTGATAGAAATCGAAAGTTAGTACATGTTGTTGTACACTGTATAATGCTGTTTCTATTCGAGTTGGGTGTGTTTAGTATTATTTATAATAATAATAATAAAAATGTACACAAATTTACATAAATAGTATTCCAATATGGTTACATATAACTTCATATAAATAAAATGTTATACTAATACGTTCATTATACAGGGTTTCCCAGAGGATTGAACTATATGCAAAATTTATGAGAAATTATATTTGGTCTCCAGCATGTTTTGACTGAAGGTGAAGGTGTGGTGGTAGCACAGTTGGTAGAGCGCTCGCTTTCTGAATAAAACCTAGATTCTGTCTTGGGTTCGAAACCTAAGCAGATCTAAGCAGATTTATAAAAATCTTGTCTGCAGCCCACCATTCACAATTTCCCAATCCGGTTTGCAACCGTGGGATATTAATGTTAAAAATCTTCTGTAGAATTTTTGTCGTTCGAATTGGACGTAAAATTGTACGTCCCCCGCGTTTCTACCTTAGCGCTGAGGAGAAACACGTGGCAGAGGAGAGGCCGATGCCCAGCAGTGGGACGGAAAAGGTGTAGATGATGTTTTGACTAAGACAATCCCAACCACGTAAGACGAATTCAGGTACAACGAAATTTCGCATGTAACGAGCGTTTACGAAGTAAATGTTAGTATTTGCAGTGTTTACTATATTGTGCTTTTAGGTGACAGTATTCGTTTATTTTATAAATAAGTAGCAAAGATAAATTTTTTCCCATTTCTAGCTCATACTACTCAGGTAATATTTATTTAAATATGAATTGAAAAGATCTGCCAATTTACCAATTTTAAAATCGTATAAGTAGTTGCTGTTTGAGAGTTTCAATTTGTGTCGGTAATTATCGGTTTAACACCCGTCCCAATATCAATACATTTCTCATAATGCAGAAATGTATGGTATTTATCTGAATTAAGATAAGAATCTCTTGATTATTTGATTAATTATTGATTTTAAGCGTTATCTAGTTTAAGATTTATTTTAAAAAAGGGTCAAACTATGGTGACTATGTATATAATAATAAACTTAGTGAACAAGTATATCTTCTACAAATGGACAATCTCCATTACTCTTCAACTTTTGGACAAAATCATGGAAAGGGTCAAGACATAAGGGAATGTATGTAAAGTCGTACGGGAAGGAGTAAAGATTATGTACTTCGGCGATGACGTCGTTATGATATCAGAGAGAAGAAGAAGAAGATAACCTACAACGAATGCTGCAAACATTCGCCACTGCAGCGGAGGATTGCAATATGACGATTTCCGCGGGAAAAATGTTTTGTCACATCAAGAGAACCGATACGATGCAAGGTGGTCGTTGAAGATAAAAACATAGCGCAAGTGATGCCCTTCACATACCTCGGCACAAGTGGATCAGCAAACAACTAGAGCAGCACAAATTTCCTGATATCTGAGAAATGTTGTTTGGAACAATCAACACATGAATAGAGAGCAGGGACCGCTACGTACATCGGAAATGATAATACTCAGATCGATATCAGAAAATGCGCGAAGGAAAAGAATTGTCAATACCGATTTAAGAGAAATCTGTGGGAAAAGTTAGCAAAATGGGCAAGAAAGAACGAGACAGTGGAATCAATATGTAAGAAGTATGGCGAAAAAGTGAGTATCACGCATAACTAGAGGTAGGTGTGATTCTTCTAGTGGGAAAAAATCTGACAGTGGGAGTTTTGTCGGATAGGCAGCAAAACCTTACATCCTGTGCCAATGCTATGTGTGACAGTAAAAATCAATACTGAAGTTGGAACCAAATTCATAGTTAGGGTGAACATTGGGAAACTCGCTCAATCAAAACTACAACAACAACATGCTTATCTAGTTGTTTTTACAATTGACCATATCTATTTTAATATTTTTTAACAATTCTTTAGGCCTGCAAGTGCTTTGTTACTGCTAACAGATACAGTAGTTCCATTTTAAGCCTTTTAAATATTTTTATACATTTCTGGGATATTATGTTTAAAATTTGCGACGAGCTAATGTTGCAGTCCAAAACATACTGTTATAACTGAGCTGGATAATATATTACTGTTAGTTCCGTTAATCTTAAAGATTAAACAACACCATTAAACAGTATTCATATATTCTACGGTTTTTGTGGCGCAGTGGTTAGGCCTGCCGATTTGTAAGTAAAAGTCGCTGGTTTGTATGTCGTTTGCACGCTATTCTACTTGAATAATATTACGTATACGGATACTTGTTGTAATTGAACAACTCTAAATACCGCAAAAAAAATTAAATCATTGTATTGTGCACCTGGAATGAAATTTAAATAAATAACATTCATATTTTTTCAATATATTCTTCCAGGGCAGAACATGTGCCAGAGTAATAATATCTACTAAGAATAATATAATTTTCATACACAGTCAAAGTATTACGGCACATAGAATGTAGGAAAATATAATTTTTCACACCTGATTCAATTTGTTTGGCAACCCCGTACACCGTAAAAAAATTGATTGAAATTTAGTCTTTATTTCAAAACTATATCTGTTTTAGTTTGTGATCTTTCATGATGCATACTTTCTGAGTTTTTTCAATTTAAGCTGTATCAATTTTCTCTTCTAACAAATACGTAGAATGCATGCTTCTACAATACCAAAGAAAAGATAATTAATGTAATTGCTAAAAATCCAGGCTGAAAAATATCTGGTTAATTAATATGGTTGCAAGACAGGTTTATAAGCTAAAACCCTAATTTAAAATATTTATACTTAAATATTTGAATTAAAATCTATTATAATTAACCACAAGGATATAAATCTAAACTTAAAGCTCTATTTGCTATTCGCTAGACACATTAAGTTACATTGAAGATAATACGATATTGTACTTAGCAATGAAGTAATAACTTTTACTTATAGATATTAGTACGTTTTTATCCTTATAGAAGAAACCAATAGACTATGCCTGAATTCATTCATACTGAAGATGCGCACCAATAGTATTATCAGAGCTTAGTGTATTTCATTTCCACTCATCAGCTAGAAGTCTGCCTACGCTTCTCACCATCATTCCGATATGTGTTTATTCAGTAAATTATGCTTCAAATACTTTATATATATATACATGTATATATGTATACAGGGTGTCCCAAAACTCCTGGGACATAGAGCTACCACGTATTCTAGAGGTCAAAAGAAGTCGATTGGACCCAACTTTGTCATATACCAAAATGTACCGTTTGCCCGTGAGAGGAGTTCAAAGTTTACTTAAAAAATCACATTTTGTATGCTGTTCAGAAACATGTGAACCAATTTTAATGAAATTTGGTACCTGGGCACTTCAAAGGAAGCCACTACTTTCAGTAACGAAAGAAACCCAAAAAAAATTGGAGAAGGGTTAAAACCACCCCCACCCCCTGATAAATTTGTTCAGAATTTTTTTAAGGATGATGATACGATTCTATGTTTTTTAAGGTGAAGACTTATTCATTAGCTTCATTTTTTGACTCTTGTAAAAACTCCGTAATTCGTATAGTTTCGAAGAAAAAAAAATGTTTACTCAAACACTGATAACCGATATTATTATTGCAGGTTTAATTGTATTACAAAATTTAGTTGGCCGTAGACACAAAAATAAAACAGAGGTGATAATTTTGATAGGAAACAAATTCATAATCATCTCAGTTGATTGTTGACAGTAAACTTTTCAATAATTGTTCACTGTTTGTTGCTTTTGTATTCTTTTTTGTTATTGTAACAATCGTTGCTGCTTTAATTGTTGTTGTTGTTGCTGCTGTTATTTTTGCCGCTATCAAATATGGATTTCCCTTTCAATGAGCAGACCGACATGTTATTAGTTCTTGGATACTGTCAAGGTAACTGCCGCGAGAGTGTCCGCGTGTATCAAGAGAGATATCCAAATAGAAGAATTCCAAATCACAAAACTTTTGCTCGTATCGAATGTCGTCTTCGAGAAACAGGAAGTTTGCAGCCAGCCAGATTTAACACTGGAAGACCTCGACAAGCCCGAATACCCATTGTGGAAGAAGCAGTTCTTCAAAGGATTGATAACAATCCTGAAATCAGTACCAGAATATTGCAACGTGAAACTGGGATTCCAAAAAGCACTGTAAGTCGGATCCTTGCCGATCAATATTCGTCCTTTTCACATCCAGCCAGTTCAAGAATTATTGCCACTTGACCACGAATCACGTTTAAATTTTGCAGAAATTATTCGAGAGCGCAGAGTAGTCGACGATGGATTCCACACTAATATCTTTGTTTCCGGATGAGTCATGTTTTACGCGTCTTCTTCTTAGCGGTGCCGTCTTCATCATTGAAGGTTGGCAACAATTTGGGCAAAATCGTTTCTGTTTTTGGCTGTTCTTATTAGTGAATTGCTGTTCATTCCTGTCCAATCCCGAATGTTCTTGAGCCACCAGTACTTCCTTCTTTTTACGCGTCGTGGCATGACAAACCTACACAATGAACATATTTATGCAGATGAAAATCCACATGCTCTTAAAGCTAGATATTATCAACGAGAATATAAAATTAATGTCTGGGTCGGAATTATCGACAATATTTTGGTTGGACCGTTCGGATTGCCTGATCGTCTGGATGGCGCTAGTTACCTTCTTTTTCTCCAAGAAACTTTGCCAGAGTTATTAGAAGACTTGCCCCTTAATTTGCGTCAAAACATGTTTTTCATGCACGACGGTGCACCACCTCATTTCGCACGTGCCGTAAGAGAATATCTAAATGAACAATTTGCTGGTAGATGGATTGGTAGGGGACAAGAAGCACCCATTCAATGGCCACCGCGGTCTCCAGATTTAAATCTTTGTGACTTCTTCATATGGGGAGCGTTAAAAACAAAAGTATACGAGGTACAAATTAATAATGCTGAACAACTGTGGGACAGAATTCAAAATGGTGTAAACGCACTACGAGAAAACGACGATGTTTTAAGAAGGGTGCATTTCAATTTTTTACGTCGTGTTGACCTCTGCATCAATGAAGGTGGAGGTCGCATTGAACATTTGTTGTAAAAAAGTTTTATTTTTGTGTCTACGGCCAACTAGATTTTGTAATACAATTAAACCTGCAATAATAATATCGGTTATCAGTGTTTGAGTAAACATTTTTTTTCTTCGAAACTATACGAATTACGGAGTTTTTACAAGAGTCAAAAAATGAAGCTAATGAATAAGTCTTCACCTTAAAAAAAACATACAATCGTATCATCATCTTTAAAAAAATTCTGAACAAATTTATCAGGGGGTGGGGGTGGTTTTAACCCTTCTCCAATTTTCTTTGGGTTTTTTCGTTACTGAAAGTAGTGGTTTCCTTTGAAGTGCCCAGGTACCAAATTTCATTAAAATTGGTTCACACGTTTCTGAACAGCATACAAAAATGTGATTTTTTAAGTAAACTTTGAACTCCTCTCACGGGCAAACGGTACATTTTGGTATATGACACAGTTGGGTCCAATCGACTTCTTTTGACCTCTAGAATACGTGGTAGCTCTATGTCCCAGGAGTTTTGGGACACCCTGTATATTGCCTATCGTTTAAAAAGTGTTACTATGAGACTATTTACTGCAAATTAAGGGGCTATTAAAGGGGTTCAAAATAAGTTACAATCAGCGTTTTCGATTGTCACTGCAGCTAAGTTAATAGCCGACCTTTCCCCATCCTATGTTTCATTTTAGTTAAATTATGGTTAGTATTAAGAAGGTTTACACCACTACTGCATATTTAAAATTTTTTAGTTTAATACAAAAATTTCAATATTACAACCTAAAAACCAGTGAACTGTATACTAACGTAACTGGAAAGGCATATTGTTCAAATGCACAGCTGAGTCAGGCGCAAGCAACTGAGTTGACTATATACTGTAGGATCTCTGTCATTGTCTTACTCACGTAGATACTAGGCGGAAATCTACAGACGATTCGTTTTTATAATTTATTTTAGTGCATTTTATAAATTTTGATATTTTGTTGTTGTCAAGTATTCGGTGTCCTTATTGGGAGTTTCGAAAAGGTTAAATAACTTTTAATTAGTTTGTATTGAGTCTGAAATATTAAGAATGGAAAGCACTCTTGGTCTTGAAAAGGATCTTTTTAGTTTAGAGGAAAACCCTTTAATAGTATATTTCATTAGGAGTCTGGAAATAAGGATTTTTCCGTGCGCGCGTGACAAATTCTCGTGTGAGGCGAAGCCGAAC
>JABXWE010015608.1:0-25124 GCA_014611495.1 Limonius californicus
AAAGGGGGCGGTTTCCATCCCCCTTTTCAAGGTGGAAAAAATTTAAAATAAAACAGAAAAAATATAAACAACAAATTTCTGAAAAATTGATTACTTGTTGGTATGTCAACATTTTGAAAAACAAATTACTTAATAGAGACCCTCGCGCCAACTGTTAAAATTCATAAGAACTACAACCTGTACGTGTATTATACACAGATGGATATACAGGGTGTCCCTAAATTGCCTTAAAAGTTTCAGTTAAACTTTTTCTACAGCCAATACAGACCTCATGATTGCAAACAGAAACTCCCTATCGTGCTTAGTTTCTTCATAAGAGCCAGTTAAAGAATCTGAAATTTGGTAACACTGTTGAAGCTACTTAGTAAAAACTAAAATCAGTAGGCCAACAGTTGAAATGTTTAAAATAGAAATTAGGATACAGGGCTTTGTAAAAAAAATAACTAATTTCACAGAACATGTTCAAAATTTCTGCCACCAACAAGGCATTTGACTGCCCTTGTAACGATGGCCTGTTGGACATATTGGAGCATTGCTTCATTAACGGTTGCTGCTGCTTCACGAATACGAAGTAGTAGCTCTTCTTCATTTTCAATTGGCGTCACATACACCATGTTTTTTAAATGGCCCCACAAGAAGAAATTTAGTGGTGTTAAATCTGGGCTTCCGCCCAATCCATTTTCTTGGATAAAATTCCCTAAGCCAATTTCTCGTTCTAGCCGCATAATGAGATGGCGCTCGGTCTAACTTCATCGACATATAGCGGCATGGCGTGGGTATTTTCATGGGTCGAAATATGTTGATTGTGGAAGTTAAAAATGACATTTCGTGTAAAAGTGGCTTCATTTGTCCATAAAATATTATTTACAAATCTTGGGTTTCTTCTATGTTGTTGTAACAACCAGTTGCAGCAGGTAATGCGTTTTTCATAATCTACCTCTAATAAATGTTGCACCCAGGCTTTATGGTAGGGATAAAGGCCATCATCCTTTATGATCTTGTGAACAGTAGTTTTTGATGCACCAACAACTCTTGAAACAGCACGCACACCAATACTTGGCTCTTCAGTTGCCAGATCAAGAACCTCCTCTTCTAAGTTATTGTCCCTAACAGTTCTTGGTCGACCTCTATTCCAATTTTGAACAGGAAGGATATTTCCAGTTTCTCGAAATCTGTGATTTGCAGCTCGAATTACTATGTGGCTTGGATCTCTTCTATTAGGAAAATGCTCAGCGTAAACCCTAGCAGCCTCATTGCAGTTTCCCTCACATTCCGCAAGAACCCAAATCATATCCACGTACTCGTTTATAGCATACGCCATAATGATAGTCAAGACACACGTGAACTCAACAACAGGAATTAAAGGCGAATCTAATGCAGAATTCGTAATATCAATTCAAAATTGATTTATTTGACACACGTGTCAAAACGCAAGCAATAGATTTTCGAAATTTTTATCATAGTACCCATGCACCTGCATTGTTGTCAAATTGTACTTTTACCAAAAGTATAATTTTCAACAGTACTTGCAAACGAAGAACTAAATTGCTAATTCAATGTTAATTAGCGGTTTTGAATTAATTTAAGTTTCCTCATTAAGCAAATACATGTTTTACTTAATTTGTTATAACCATTTGGCTAAAATTCTGCAGTAGAGGTATGAACTTTAACACCATCGTACAAGAAAACCTAGCTGCGGAGCAAATTTTTTCTTGCAGCTTTGTCTTAAGAATTCTTAAAGAAAAAAGTTTACCTGAAGCTTTTAAGGCAATTTAGGGACACCCTGTATAATCAGCTCGTGGTAACAAGGAGCTTTCTAGAATAATCTCGTCTCATATCACGACGCATCAACAACGAGAATATTCCAGAAGCTATTTACCTCGTACATATACAAGAGCGTTACAGTTAAGTAACATTCACATAAGGGTCACAAACGTGTGCAACTTTTACGACCGTAAAGTTTTGTTGTGTCGTGCCATCTACTTTATTACAAATTATACAAAAATGGATATTAGAAAGTTTTTTAGTAAGAATGGTAAGTATTGACGTTTATTTGGGTATCTACGTTTGCATGTGTTATGCCGCCTCCACACCAACGTTTAGTAAAATTTATATTTTTATTTTTGCAGTGAATTTAAAACGAAGGAAAAGTACCAGCAGCAGCAGCAGAAGCTACGAGGACAAGCAAGCACAACCACCCTCTGCTTTAGACACTGCGACTGCGAGGCCTTCTTCTATGGTTCAAACCACGATGCCAGACAGGGAAGTAAACCTGAAGGCGACGGTTGTCATAAAGATGATATTGGAGATATGGTTGGCCTGGCGATCACTATGCCGGTTGATATGAAAAAACATCTTCTTGAAAATTTCTGGGGACCTTCGAAGAACTACGATTTTGCGGCAGATGCCAAACTCCTCAAGATGAAGTTCAATTACCGGTGGCTGGACACATATTCACTATGGTTAGCTTACTCAAGGTAACTCAAAGGTGCTTTCTGTAAATATTGTGTGTTATTTCCGCCGCCAGCCAGCATGATGAGAGGTGGTTGGGGTTCTTTCATCATCAGACCTTTCACTAAGTACAAGAACATGCACGATTATTGTAAAGCACATATACAGACCCAGGGGCATAAGGCTGCAATGGAATCTGCAAAATCTTTAATGGAGGCCGTTCCAGTGGACATCCTACTTCACCAGTCTTCGGAAAGACTAATAGAAGAAAACAAAAAAGTATTGTCCTCAGTTGTTTCCTACGTCATTTTGTCCGGCACACATGATTTATCTCTTAAAGGCAAAAATCTGGATGAAGACGTACGCATAGACTTATGCCGTTTGCGCATCGAAGCCGGCGATTCACAATTAAAACACGATTTTGAGCATGGACCGAAAAACGCGACATACTGATCACCTATCATACAACATGAAATAATTGATCTATGTGGCACTACAATCAGGGAACAAATCGTCACAAGAATTAAGGAATCTTACGCTTACAGCATTCTGGTTGACGAAACCGCAGATATTTCGCGCAAAGAACAGCTGTCTATTGGATTATGTTTCTTCGATGAAAAGGCCAACACAGCTAAAGAAGAATTTTTAGGCTTTGTAGAGGTTGAAAGGTTGATGCCAAAGTATTGCCAAAGTCATTGAGGATTTTGTGACAAATTTCAACCTAGACCCTGATAAGTGTGTGGGGTTAGGCTTCGACGGATGTTCCATCATGTCTGGGAAAGGAGGGGGTCAAGCGATCTTGAACCGAAAGTACAATAAAGCCTTGATATTTCCTTTACTCCTCGCACAAGCTAAACCTTGTCGTGAACGACTTAAACGTTATCCCAGAAATTCTAAACTGCGTTGGAACTATCAAGGAGATAATCATATTTTTTTGCGAGTCCGTTTTACAACGAATGCTTATTGCGAACATTCTTAAATTGTGTGAGACTATATGGTCAGAGAAGTACAAAAGTATCCCTGTTTTTAAGAATCACTTCGTTGACATTGTTGAAGCATTAGAGACATTAGCTGAATATGGTAATGCAGTAACAAGAAAAAATGCATATCAAATGCATGCGGCGTATTCCTCTATACTGGAACCCGTAGCAAATACACTTCAGTTGAAAGCACTCGACATAGTTAAAGCTAACCAGCACATTCAAACTATTCTCGTCGTGCTAAGAGAGCTTTTTTTTTAGAGAAACAGGCGACAATGCAAAGCGTTTGAATGTTGATATAACCGCTACTCGCGTTGCTGACCGACAAATACATAGAAGCAATCCTCCAGCCGGAAATCCATCAGAATTTTGGAGAAGGTCTAATAATTCCTTACTTGGATTCCATCATATCATTTTTAAAAATCAGATTTTCTGCAGACAAATCGCCTGCATTTTCAATGACACATTTCCATCAGAGTAACGAGAGATGTTTCATTGGAGGAATGGAATGAAAGTACTTCATCTTGTGCAACTTTTTACAATTTGGAAGGCATCGAAGGAGAAAGGGAAATGTCATTCAGAATGTGGAATGAGGCAAAAGAAGCGCCAGATATCATCGAGGTTTAACAAAGAGTGAATTGCCTTTTCCAACCATTAGAAAGGCGCTACATTTGCTTTCACAGCCCTCCACAACAAGCACTATAGAGCGTTCATTCAGCTCCCTTCGCCGAATTAAAACATGGGCTAGAAGCGCTATTGGTGAAAATAGGTTAAATGAGTTAGCCATGCTATGCATTCATCGTAAATGAATTTTCGCAAACAAGGAACAATTTAATGGTAGTTAGAAAATTTGCAACTAATCCTCGCAAACTACTGTTCAAAAATAAATTTTATTAATAAATAGTGTTTTTCTTTTGTAATTGTGTATTATTGCATGCCTCCCCCCCCCCATGGACTCCCTTTCTCCATGAAAGAAGTTGGATTCAGAAAGCTAGAGAATGTAATTCTACATTTGAATCAAGTAGAAAAATATAAAAAATTTGAGCAAAAAGCTCGTTAGGAAAATTGCCGGCAACTGACGCTCCCTAGCGATATTTATTAAATTTTTTGCACTAAAGTCCTGTACTCGAACAAAATTGTCCTTAGACATTCTCAGTAAGCTATTTTTAGGGGTATAGAAGACATCACAGCTTTTGGTCATTTTATTTTAATGTTTACTATGTAGTTCTTCAACCACTTTTCTGAACGTCAAAAAAGTTTTTAGTTATGTATTATTTAAACATTGCTTACATAGTTTCAATTATTTCCATTATTTCTCTTTTTTAGTTCCTATATTTTCTTTTATTAAATAGAAGAGAAATCAATATTGCATCTGTTATATCGTCGTAAAACTTTACCTGACATATCTGTTTCTGTACATACTTGCAATAACAAAACTTATGTCAAAAAAAACATACCTACCTAACTTTCGACATATCTCAACAAAATGTAGCCGGACCTAACAATATTCTTTAAATTAAAACGCCAGCTTTGGCACACTGAAACACCACTTAAAGGAACTGCAAAATTGATCATTTAACTCTATTTCATGCTGTTGCGAAGCAACAATGGTTGTCTAAAACACGACATCCTGAATTTGTAAGACGGAGTCGCATATTCGGCCTGGGCAGTTTTGATCCCCGCGTGGCGCCACTTAATACGAGCAAATGACCGGGAATATCTAAAAAACATTATAACGCTGTAAAAATTTTTCCTTAAAATTTTGTAAAATAATAATAAATAAATAATTTTGGTATTAGCGTTCATAAAGTTCATTTCTAGATATTGATTGTCATTTTTATACTATTTCTTTAGTTACAGTTCTTAGTAATCTTTTTTTACCAAACTTCTTGTTATTGATTGTAATTGCGTGATTTAAGCTTTAATGATTCTTAAGCTTTTTTGTTACATCTGCACTTGCTAGTAAAGTAGCTGCATATAGTGTGTGGTGGAAGTTCAGTTGGCAGAGAGCTCGCTTTCTGGACAAAACGTCGATTATGGGATGGGTTCGATTCCCCAGCATTATCACATAGCGTATAAAAGTTATGTGCAGCAACCCACCACAAAGATCCAGTTAGTAACCGTGGTATCTTAATACTGAAAACCATCTTTTGAATTACTATCGTTTAGATTTACGGTTAAACTGTAGGTCTCTCGTGTTTTTATCTTAACAGTGAGGAGACACATCTGACAGAGAAGAGGTCGGTGCCTAGCATTAGGACAGAAAGGCTGCTGATGATGATTGATCATGACATGTAAAACTTATTTTGAATTGTTTATAGTTCTGTTTCACACTTTTTTTTCAATTTAGTGTATTTGATATAGTTTCCTTCTTCAAGTTATATCGTTAATGCTTTACCGAAGGGTGTCTGGTAATCCCTGGTTAACATCGAAGTTGTAAATGCAGATAAAATAACAGAGCCGGCTTTAGGAATTTAATACGAAAGTTGAACATTTTCAAATATTCATTTTATTTTGTTATAAATATTTATTTACATTCTTTAATAATAATAAAAGTATCCCGAGTAGCCTAGTGGCAAGAGGGCTAGGCTCGCAATGCGAATTCCTCGGTTCGAATCTTGGGATAGGCAGAAATTTTTCTGTAATTCCTAAGGTCGGTATCGAGCTCGGTAATCCATTCATCATACACATAATTAATACAAATAGTGAAAATGTAGAGAGTGAATCTAGTTGAGGGGAGCGGGAGGAGCGTGATGCAAGTCCAAATGGGACCCATCACCTTCAATTAATCCCGAATGTATGAATGGCAACCTCGACACCGTAAGGTAAAAGAGGAATTGATAAAGAAAGAATAATAATAAAATTACACACTGAATTATAATTACATAAAACATAAAATATGCGATTTTTCAGGCGTATCTATTTTACACTGACTGGAATTGTCTGTCCAACTTTTCTGTACAATATCGTGGGAGTCGTACCAAGTTTCGCCTAAGTAACACATATTTTTATTTTTTTGGTCATATATTTTGATGTTTTGTAGATACTCGCAGTGCCATGCTTGTAATCTGTTTGATTCCATAATAACTTGACGCTTGTTTATAGTTTTATGTTTAAATCCCGTACGTTTAATCATGCCTAGCAATCTACTTTTGGAACACTTTATTGCAGTATAATCTTATTCAATCTTTTATTTAACAATTTTACTGTAAGCAAACAGTTTTCTTGGTACATTTGATATATTTTTCGCCGAATTAAAAGTTCGCTATCAGTCCGCGGTGTCCACTTTTTTAAATAAAGTATAAATAAATATCTACTTCGCACAAAAGTTCATCAACAACTTTGCGCTGTTTCTTCGTAAGTTTAAAAATTATATTACGAGGATTGTTCGATAATTACGTGGCCTAATACAGAGATGGCGCGAATTCGGAGGAATTTTCTTTACCATTCTGTAGAACTATCCTTTATTAGATTAAATATGACAGTACAGAGCGATCTGTCAATTAGTCTGTTTTTGACAGTACGCCAAAGTGAACGTCTCGTGTGATTTTGTAAACAATGGAAAAACTGAGTTGAGAGCAGTGATAAAGTACTTTCATTTGAAAGGCGCGACACCAACCGAAATCAAAGTAGAGCTGGATTCAACACTACTGGAATCCGCTCCTTCGTTTTCAATGGTTAAAAACTGGGTTGCCGAATTAAAGCGTGGTCGTGGGAGCACAAATGATGAACCCCGTAGTGGACGTCCAAAAACTGCTACTGCCCCGGATTTGAAAAAGTCCACCGTATCGTATTGGATAACCATCGAGTAAAAGTGCGCCAGATAGCGGGCATAGTAGGTATCTCAAATGACAGTGTGCACAGAATTTTAACTGAAGAATTGGAAATGAAAAAATACTCGGTGCGTTGGGTGCCGCTGTTGCTCACACCGGAGCAAAAACTGAATCGTTTGAGTGTTTCTCGCGACCTTTTGGCAAGTGTTCGCCACAATCCGAAAGATTTTTTGCGCCGTTTCATGACCGTCGATGAAATCTGGGTCCACCATTATACTCCCGAAACCAAAGGACAGTCCAAACAATGGACACACAAAGGTTCTCCGCCACCAAAGAAGGCAAAAACGGTTTTGTCAGCAGGAAAGGTTGTGGCAACTGTATTTTGGGATTCTCATGGAATTATCTTGATGGACTACTTAGAAAAGGGGAAAACAATAAATGGCGCGTATTATGCCAATTTGTTGCAACAACTTAGCGACAAAATCAAAGAGAAACGGCCTCAGTTGATAAAGAAGAAAGTGCTTTCCATCAAGATAACGCATCTGCCCACAAGTCTGCGATTGCAATGGCCAAAGTTCATGAATTGGGATTTGAATTAGTGCCCCATTAGCCCTATTCCCCAGATTTGGCTCCCTGCGATTGTCATCTGTTTCCAAACTTGAAAAAATGGCTCGGCGGTAAGAGATTTTCGTCTAATTCCGAGGTAATCGCTGCTGTAAATAGCTATTTCGAGGACTTGGATTCATCGACCTACAATGACGGCATTGCTAATTTGGAATATCGTTGGAATAAGTGTGTTGAGCGAGCAGGAGACTATATTGAAAAATAAAATGTTTTTTATCGAAAAAAACTTGCGTTGTCTTTGTTAGGCCACATAGTTATCGAACCATCCTCGTGTTAAGGCAGGCAATAAGGCAACGACCTAACCTAATCTCTGAAAAGTAACTTATTACTCATGCAAGCTAATTAGAGAAGCTAATATTCATACATAGTTACTAGGTTTAACATCAAAAATAAGAATATTTCAACTAAACAAGGTAATCTTAAATAATGAATTAATAACAGTGAATTTAAACTTCTTGCTTGAGTCACAACCCCTAGGTAACCTCAGCCTCTTAGCAATAAGTAAATTTATCTTAAGCGGCCGATGCTTTAAATCGAGTTACAAGTAGCTTGTAAATCCTTGTTTTACAAGTACTTTTTTAAAGCGGATAACAGTATAATTTGAAGTAGACTATATTTGTTGCCCAATATTGCTATATGGTGGAACTAAAAAGGTATTCCACAATCATTTTTGATAAATAAACAACCTAGACGTAATTTAGATTTTTGAAACTGCTACTTCATTCGTTGATTTTTCAATATTTGATCATTTGCGTTCAGCTTATCGACACCCTTTTCATAAAATTTTGTTGGAGGCGTCAACAGGCTTTACTAGTTTTCTTGTAGACAATCTCATTTTGTCTTGTTTTGTCTATTACTATCTCCTTGATTTTCATGTGTATATTTCTGTTGTAGTTATTAGTTTATTTTCTAGTTTCTAGTTCAAGGTTCGTCGTCTGTTTTTGCCAATTCCAGTTAAATACAAGTTACTCTCCGCGTTTTTGAAAGTTTGATAAATTTACTTAAATTTTCAAACTTTGCATGGGTATCAAAAATAATTTATGTACATGAAAAATAAAAGATTTTTTTTATTAATTCAGATCCGATTATAAAATAGAAATTATAAGGTACATGTGTTGATCAAACGTTGTATGAGTAGTAAGACATAAAATACACTTCAATGCAGCACTGTAGCAAATATATACATATACATACATATAAACAAACGCGTGGAATACGTGAAGCAGAAACTTTCCTTGAAAGAATCATCTCGAGGGATGTGCTTTATTCACGTTTGCGTCGAGCTTTCCATCTTCCATGTTTGTAAATACAAACACACTTGTAAATTTTTTATTTTAAACGGCCATTTTCCGCTTCATCACATTTAAGAAGAAGCTACATGTTTGTTGTTGCTTATCTGTTATAATGGAGATAATGACGTCGTTAACAATTTTTGAAACAAATGTAGAATATCCAGGAAAACATATATTTCCAATATTTTGCAAAATGCAATTCAACCCTAAAAACATGTTAAAGTATGCAATTTAAAAATGACGTTATTTCATGGTGTTATCCATAGCTATGTAGTTACATACTTTAAATTACCACTTCAAAAATTATTTTACAAAATTTCGAATTATATTTAGAATTACAGAAATAAAATTGTAGCTGTAATTTCTGTAAAATGTATACACTTTTCATGTACACTATGTTTCGGATGCTGTTTTCAACTTGGGAGCAGGAATTTAAATAATTCTTTAATTGTACACAATTTTTCCTGTTTAAAGTATTGAATGCTAACACCCTGTAGAGTGATACTATTGAAATATCGGTTCTATGTATCGCCATATTTTCTGCATTATGTATAGTGTATGATGATACATTTTCAGTTTGGGTATTGTTAACGCGATAAGTTACTTTCCAATTTCCAAAGCTTTGATATAGAGTTTCTTATTTTCTAAGAAATTTTATCAGTTTTCTAGAAGTACACATGTTAGCTGGAATGGCAAAACTTAGTAATCGTAAAGCACACCGCTACAAAGAATATTTCTATAATTTGAAAGTCGCTATTATTTGCATCTTAGTAATTTAAAAAGTGAAGAAAATTATCAAATAAATATATTAAACGTTCGCTTTAGATTCTAAATGGTTTTCTTTTATACCAAAGAACTCATTTTCACAAAACATTTTTTGCAATCGATTAAAGCTTCAGAATTAATTTCAGAGAAGGTAAGCATGTCGTTTCAGTTAGCTTATAAAGTAATTTAATTAAAGACCTAGCGGATATTTCGAAGCCATATCACACTGGGTATTGTGTTAGTGTTCAGTTTGCTTGGCCAAGTTTACACGTTTACAAGGAATATGGAATTAGAGATTATACGTGAGTACCCAAGTAAATCTACTTTATTGCAGTCTAATATTTATTAATTATATGTATCGTTTCACTTCTGAAGGTTATAAAATTGTACTTAAATATACCGGGTGACCCACGGAAGCGTACGAGCATACCATTCGAAAAAATAGGCAACCTTAGATACATATCACAAGGAACTGCGATATCCAATTTTTTAGTAGTATTATGAATCAGAGATGCTTGTTTGGTACATTTGGTGATTCAGCTTACACAACTTTTAAATTAAAGTAAGTGTGGACGAAAACAACAAAGTTTTATTGATAAATATCTAAGTTTAAGTATTTCAGATATAAAATGCGTTAATTCAGAAGGTTTTTAAAATGCCTTCCTTTATTTCTTTGGTACTCCTCAATCTTCTCACATGAACAAGTACTTGCAGCAAAATCAACCTGTAAGCTTCCTTGATTCTTTTTTCAAATCCTCCACATGCACAGTAGGAGTTTGGTAAACCGCATCTTTAATTGTAACCCACGATAAAATCCAATGATGTAAGATCGGGGCTATGGGAAGGCCAGCGAATAGTCGCACATCTATCAATCCACTTATTTTCAAATATTGTCTTATGTTCACATGATTGTGCGCAGGAGCGCCATCTCGTTGAATGCCGTCACGAAGAAAATTCAAGTCGATTTCTTCTATTACATCAAATAAACTGTCAATCGCGTCAAACATGCATCTCTGATTCATAATACGATCTATAAAAATTTATACATACAGGGAATTTTTCTATTTAGTATACGTTGCCTATGTATACTTTTAAAAAGAACGCGTCAATTACGCCTATTGTGTAGGCAACCAACTATACTGACAACTAAAGAACAGAAATAAACGCCATTGTAGTGGTGAATTATTTGAGTATGAAGGTTATGTTGAAGCAGTGTTTATATTAAATAAGTATTTCACCCTGTATATAGGACGCAAATGATGACTTATTTTGTTAAATACAAAAATCGATAGGGTGATGTTTCTGTAAGGTCCGTGAACATTGTACTTCCTTTGTGCAACAAAAATACATCAGCGGCAAAGTGGTGTAACGGTCAGCATAGGTGCCTTCCAAGCAGTTGATTCGGGCTCCATTCCGGCCATCGCAAACTTTTTTTAATTATTATTTTTTGTTATAACTATAAATTATGATTTCTTCAACGTAGCATAAAATATTTAATTTCATTTCTTCGGTTAAAACGTGATTACTTTTAGTTCTTATTTTATGGGAATTTATTACGCATCCCTCTAATTTAAATTTTCTAACAATTGTTTGTATGGTTCGAATACAAGGAATAGGATACCACATTAGAATTTCCACTTTTTCGTTTTTACTGTACATGGTTGTATATAAAACGCAAGAAGACACTAAATAAAGATTAATTTTATTTTTAACATTGAATTAATTTCATTGTTTTGGTCACAGCATGGTTTAGTTGTCTGTATAGTTGGTTGCCTACATAATAGGCGTAATTGACGCGTTCTTTTTAAAAGTATACATAGGCAATGTATACTAAAAAGAAAAATTTCCTGTATATGGCAATATTTCGTGACATGTATTTTGAGTTGCCTACATGTGGATTGGTAGGCACGTACTCTCCCGTGAATCATCCTGCACCTATATATCTCAATTAGTAACGCATATCCATTTTGTACTTAGAGAAAATTTGTAAAGAAGGAGGCTATCGTTATGATAATGGATGTGTGTATGTGGGAGCCTGGAATAGCAATGGTAAACAACATGGTCAAGGACACTTGCAGCTTGCTGATGGTACTCGCTATGATGGTGTTTTTGAAGATGGTTTCTATAATGGCCTTGGAGTTCTTGCGTTTCCAGATGGGGCAAAGTATTTAAACAAGAGGTTGAAACTATTGACATTTCATTATTGTCATATTAGATATGAAGGAGAATTTATGAATGGATGGTTTCATGGTTGCGGCATATTTTGGCGCGCCGATGGAATGAAACACGAAGGGGAATTTCGAGGAGGAAAAATATGGGGACTGGGTAATGTATTTTTTAAATAGTTTAAAGTATCATATTAGACAATATAAAAGATGGAACTATTTGAGATTTATTATTAAATCGCTTCAATTTAATATCATGTTCTTTATCAATTCAACAATGTTTCAACCTGCATACCACCCATTTTTATGAAATGTATGGATAAGTAACGTAATATAAAGACGTTTAAAAATAGAAATGCGGAGGCTTGATATATTAAGAACATTGACGTAATATCCAATCAAATTGTCTGCATTTTCCCCTCTCCAATTTGCAGCACTTGTAAATAAATGAATGTACTCTCTGTGAAATATTTAAAAGAAGGTTTATTTATTATTTAAAAGTATATGAAGTGTACTTTTGTGTAAATTTTTATTTGTCCAAGTTTATTTTTATGATATTCACATGACTACACTTAAAATAATAAATAAATCCATATTTAAAATTATTTTGCAGAAAGCACATCATTTTTTAAACTGACAAATGCAACGTTGATAAGAGAGGAAAACGCTTTTAATTTGAGAGGCTATATAACTCAAAGCTCTTAATATTTCAAGCCCTCTAATTTGTGTTTTACATACCTTTACATTGCGCTATATATCCAGGAATTTCATTAAAATCAGTGACGTGAAGGCTCATTCATTGGTATCTGTACATACGGATTACTTTAATTAAAAGATAAAAGATTAAATTTATTTCCATAAATGTGTTGCAGGATTAACCACTTTTAGTGATGGAAGCAATGGATTTCCTCGCAGCGAAGGTTTTTATAAACAGTGCAAGTTAATTCGTAAGAAAAAATGTCCGGAGATTATTCAAAGAGCTCAAAAAATCGCTTTTATGGCGCGAACGCAATTTGATAAAGTATCGGCATCATTTTAATTGTATTTTTATGCCATTCCATTTGCAATCGTCTCGTTTAGTCTCTCCTAAGTACCGCGGATATAAAATAATAAATACGGTTGAATGCATTGTTAAAATGATGTTAGTTCTATTGATTTTTGTATAAAACGTTGTGTGCTGCTTTTAAATTAAAATTTTATTGTGCATTACTATTAAATAAAACTATTAATTAAATACTGTAATGAAATGATAACAAAACCAAAAGCATCCGTCTATAAGAGCATTGAATACATATAACCTGTATACTTCTGTTCTGCTTGCGACCTGGAATATACAACCAAATTCGCAGAGGAGACATGACTAATATAGCAAAAACAAAGCAGTTACTGGAGGTAGCAGAAACGAAAAATGTGGAAAGAACGGGCTTGATAGATTAGAAATGAAAACATAAGACAGCAGCGTGAGACTTTCTTGAGAAGAAATTTAACGTGAGCATAGAGCAATAATATCTTTATTGCTCTATGACGTGAGGTAGGGTAAATGCGGGTATTGTTGGCAGGTCCCCGATGATTGGCACCTTCGTTTTTGTTTTAAACAGTGAATCGAAGGTTTTTCTAACAAACAGTATATGTTTTTTAAGTCTGGCAACCTTGTATTATTGAATGCAAGCGATACGCCATTTGTAACTCTTTCAGTTTCGATGGGAGAGACTGATGTATTGAAGCACGTTTGTCAGGTGAGTTTTTTATAAATTTCGTAAGAATTCAGCTTCAGAAATTAGTTAAAGAGGTACACCGAAGAGCAAATAAAAATCACTCTGGAGGAAATAAAAACCGGCGCATCAATCTTCGGCACTTCCAAAAAGTACGGCATACCAAAGGCCACACTGCAGTTTCGACTTAGTTCAAAATTCAAAAAAGTACTGTCCGGGCCTAACACGGTTCTAACATCACAGGAAAGAATTATTTTGGCATACTGGATCGTCGAGAGTTCCCAAAAAGGGTTTCCCCAAAGGAAAAGCGATATCATCTCTGCAGTTCAAAACTTTTTGAAGAATAGTCCTCAAGAAATCCCATTCGCAGGTGGTACCCCTGGTCGAAGTTAGTACGACAGCCTCATGACAAGACATCCGAGATTGACTAAAAGAAGTTCAGAAGCTGTTACGAAATCAAGCAGCAATGTGTTGGAAGATAATATTCGTGAATGGTTTTCCAAAATCGAAGACTACATGAGGGGGAAAGATTGACGGGGACATACTGGGTGATCCAAGCAGAGTTTTCAATGGTGACGAGTCATGTTTCCATTTATGTCCTAAATCTGACAGGGTAATCGCCAGCAAAGGACAGAAAAACGTTTACGAAGTAGATCAAGGTGCAGCCAAATAAAACTTGACTGTAATGTTTTCTTTTTCTGCATCTCGTGATGTGACTCCTTCACTTGTCATTTATCCGTACAAACGTCTACCACAAGAAATATATCAGAGTGTTCCGGATGGTTGGGGAATCGGGATTTCGGATAATGGTTGGATGAAGGCTGAGCTCTTTTATGAGTACATTGACAATTATTCCGGAATACTTCGTGAAGCAAAATGTGACACTTCCTGTGATACTATTTGTGGACGGCCATAAAACCCATTTAACATACGAAATTAGCAAACTTAATACCGATCTTCATATAATACTGATAACTTTGTACCCAAACTCGGGCCTGGTACAACTGGGCGCCGCCAACTGGGCGCCGCCGACTGGGCGCCGCTGACTGGGCGCCAGCCGACTCGACGCCAAGCCAACTGGGCGCTAAGCCAACTGGGCGCCCGCCAACTCGACGCCAAGCCAACACGGCACCAGCCCAAAAATAATATTAAAATTAAAAAAGGAATAAAGCCACACACTAAGAAAAACAATACTAAAATAAATCCACAGGAAAAAATCCAAGGAAATAAAATCCAAATTTTGAAAGTTGCTGTTCTGCAAAACACTTAACTTCTTTTCGCTTCATTCTATAAATCAGACTCCTTTTTCTATTATTTTGCTTAAGTGCTATATTTCTTTTTCTCTGCCTCTTTTTATGTAATAATTAACACTGTGTGATTTTGACAAACTTTAGTTATTAAATTAAACAAATTTATATTGACATTCTTAACTTAAAGTTAATTGTGCGAATAGTGTGGCCAACAGCCCGAATAAAATTTTTTAACCTGACCTAACCTAACCTAACCTAACCTAATCTAACCGCCTGTACTATGAGGCATCATTACGAAATTGGTAGAAATTTGTAAATTGTTTGTTGTAAGCAGAAAGTTTTCTAGCGTTTGTCAAAATAATAATATCCTGCTCAAGATTTAGTAAAAATTAATGGTAAAATTTTGTGTTGCATTATGCCTGGGTATAACTTGGCGCCGAGCTGGGCTGGCGCCCAGTTGGCTTGGCGCCCAGTTGGCTTGACGCCTAGTTGGCAGGCGCCCAGTCGGCGGCGCCCAGTCGGCGGCGCCCAGTCGGCGGCGCCCAGTCGGCGGCGCCCAGTTGGCGGCGCCCAGTTGTCCCTTACCGCCCAAACTCGACACGCATCCTTCAACTTGCAGATGTCTGCTGCTTCAAACCACTGAAATATTATTGGAAACAAGGAATCCAGGAGTGGAGAAGAGAAAATCCTACGACCAAGGTGACCAAAAAGGACTTCGCTCCTACTTTGAAGAACGTCTTGCATCACCTGAAACCTGAGGTCGTTAAAAATGGATTCCGCGCAACAGGATTATTTCCATGGAATGCCGACACAATTGATTATACTAAGTGTCTGGGGAAAGTCATAGTCAACGCTGATGAGACAGTGATTATTGCAAACAGTGTTGAGATTGCATCGCCAGTATTGACATACGAAAAATTTGTGGAGATTGTTTTCAACGAAACAATCGCCCAACTTGAAAACTACAGAGGTTCCAGAGAAGAGGAATGTCTTTATCAGATTATGAAAGTATTCAAACAAAGCAAACCTCTTGTAAGACTCGACGCAACTGCATCTTTAGAAAATTTGTTAATACGTTAAAACGACACCGACGCCGACGTCTGGAGTGTCCCATTCCCATACAAGACGGCTTTACTGAACAAGACATTCTGAATATGGATATGGTATTTTTTGAAACAGAAGAGTTTGCTGTTTCACACTCCGAAGTTGCCGAAAAAGAAATAAGTGCTTTTGGTCTTGAAGATGGAGTTTCCTAATCGGAAACCCGCGATCTCGCCAGCTGTTATAACCGAAACGTCGAATTTGAGATCGGATGACATACGGGACAAACAATATCCGAAAACGATTGCTTCAGGTGACAAAATAACCATCGAGAGACCCATTTTCAACGAACCCCTATCTTCTATGGATGACCCTACTGAACCTCTAGCGAACTATAAACCTTTGACACCTGATGCCGCGACAGAAGATAGCCTTACTGAACCTTCAGCGAATCACAGACCTTTCATACCTGCTGCGACAGAGGATGGCCCTACTAAACCTTCAGCGAACGGCGAAAATAATAATGACTTATCAACGCTTCTATTTTGGCTGAAAACTCCAGAAAGAAATGATAAGAAGGAGACCAGGAAAAGTTTGTCAGGATTCAAACAGATTTTTGAAGAGAAATAAAGACTTAAAGAACTGGAAATCGAAATAAAGAAGCAACGCAAAGATATGAGATTGGAGAATAGTAGTAGACTGAAACAAATAAGAAGACTACTTCGAAAATTGCTTCGAAAACTGCTTCGAAAAAAGCTTCAAAGGCAGCCCCGACCATTGTACGAAAAACTGCGCCCAAGATGCCTCTACACCATGTACGCGATATATTTAGAGACGAAGATGACTATTTCGGTGGAGAGCAAATTACCACTGGAAAACAAGATGCAGTACAAGATAACGCTTAGTTGCCCAATGGGCAATTAACGCACCAGCGATCACATCCGGACCATGAATTAAAATCTTAGGCACGGTTAGTGGCATTGGATACCACGGATATTTTTCCACAAATACTTTTGCAGTATCCAATGCATATGTTCTGAATTTATCTTTATCTATAAGATTTCCACTAGCTATTGTTTGTAATATCACTTTAAATCTCTTTAATATTTCAACACTAACTCCTGTAATTGCTCATGATTTTTCAGGATCGTGAAAAAAACGTCTGGCGGTGTTTCCATTGTTGCTATTCCCAAATCCTTGCTTAGGCTTGCCAATGACTAAGCCTTTTTGAATCTAGTTTGTATCCTTTTCTTATTTTCGGCAACTATTGCTTTATTTTCCTTTTCACAGGCTTCCCATGTTTTCAAAGTTAGTTTGTAAGAAAGATGTAGAATGCATTCTAAGAATCTTATCCATGCATGTAGTACCGACAAACCAAATTCCAACTGTTTCTTGTTACTCTGTGCATTCAATACTTTACTTATATCTTAATAGTTATTTTTGTATTAAGTGCGCAAAATGAGTGTTTTTTTAATGGCGCTTGAGAATGTTAGTTTTAGTCGAGACCGTTAGGTCGAGACTCAAAACTCATTCGAAAGCGCCATTAAAACACGAATTGTGCACGAAATACAAACAACTTTTTTTCTACAGCAGTCAAAAAATAAGAAAGTAACAGTAATAATATTATTTTCTCGATTATTAGGAGTGTTATTTATATTTTGTAATTAGGTTGTTAATAAAACCATTAAACTTCATTAAAATTACCTCTGGTTATTCCTCTCTTCATTTCTGTTACTGTCAATCTAATTTCGTGTTCATAGTGAAAAAAAAATATTTTTTCACTGTGAAAAAATATTTGTTTTTCATTAATCAAAAATGACAAACTTTGAAACTTGATAGCGATACATAAATGTCACGTTTTTTTGACAGCTGTAGAAAAAATCTTTACAAGTAAGAGAACAAATACAACAACGTTGTGTAGACATGGTTTCTGTTAATGCATTGCAAACTTTTCCATCCACCATTGTAAATAGCATTTTGTGGCTTATTGCAAAGCATGTGTCACCAATAAAGCATTTTGTTGGTTGCAATTGTTTAATCTGGTTATCTATGTCAATTTTTTCAGACTTGGAAAAATCAGCAGACTCATGAGCGAACTGGAATCTAATGGATCTACAAAATCTCGTCGACGAACACCTTTTATTTTGCCATATAATAACTTGTTCATTTTTTCCGGATTTTTCAGTAGTAAGTCGCAAGGGCACTAACGATGCAATAAATATATTTGCATCAGTTGCCTCGGGATTCGTAGTAAATCTTTGCTTATAATGTATGTAACAAAAGTTTTCGGAAAAATATCAACAGTAGCACATGAACCGAAAACAGTTTTATATCTAGTCGTCTGTAGAACAAAACAAGGTGTATTAATTGACATTTAGTGTAGCGTATCACCTTCTCTAAATAACTTCTGGTAACATGTCTTACAAGTTAGATATTCGTAAGAATATATATGCGTTGGTTGGACGGATGCCTAAACGTGATATTGTGAATGTGTTCAGAGACAGGAATGTTTCGATTTCGACTATTTATCAAACAATTCGCGAGTGCGAACAAGGTATTCCCTGTATAAATTTACCAAAAACTGGACGTCCACGAGTTTTACCTCATGCTTCCGTTAGGAGATTGGTAGAAAGAGCTAAAGACAGGGTTGGGACTTCAACACGAAAGTTATCTCGTCAATTTCGAGTTTCGCATATGACCATTAGTAGAGAATTGAAGAACAATGGATTGCAGTTCCGAAAAAGAAATAAATGCCCAAAATATTCTGATCTACAGCTGCGAAGAATTCCTAGATGTTGTCGAGCATTACGACGTCGATATTTTAATGGAAACAAAGTGATCGTTATGGACGACGAGAAATACTTCACTTTGTCGAACGCCGAAATGAAAGGGAACGATGGCTTCTATACTGATGTTATTAGGAATTGCCCTAATGAAACGAAATTTAAATGTAAGGCCAAATTTGCTGATAAACTATTAGTCTGGTGTGCCATATCAGAAGCGGGAATTTCGCGTCCGTATATTGGGCATGTTAGAGGAGAAGCGGTAGATGCAGTAATTTATACACAGAGATGCCTTCCAAAATTACTTGATTTTATTAATACTCATCACGTTAATGATGAAATAGTATTCTGGCCTGATTTGGCTTCTTGTCATTATGCTAGAATCACTAGGCAATGGCTGGAAACAAATAATATCAATTTTGTAGCAAAAGACGACAATCCTCCAAACATACCACAACCAAGACCAATCGAGGAATTTTGGGCAGTATTGAGCCGAAAGGTATACAATAATGGTTGGGAAGCCCAAAACGAAGAACAATTGCGGCGACGAATATTTAATAAGATCCGCGAAATAGATGTGGGTACCGTCCAGACTCTAATGGGACATGTTCGTGCAAAACTGCGAATTATCGAAGACCAAGGCCCTTTAGCTGCAGTTTAAAATTTTATTTTTGTTCAATATAGATGTAAGATTAACCCTTTAGATAAAAGTTTTGAATAAATCCACACTGGCTTTTAATAGCTGACTCTCTTTGTTTTCCGAAAACTTTTGTTACATACGTTATACTGATTGATTGGATCCGTCGAATACCCATTTAGAAATCAAACATAGTTTTCTCAATTTTTCTAGTCCTTGATTCTTTAAAACATCTTCCTGGGCTTTCAAAATACGTGAAATGGTATGATCAAGAAACCCTTGTGCTTTTACTTCGGCAGAAGTTTCCGTAACAATAATTACTTCCTTTTCAAGATAACATTACTTTTTTGCTAATTGAATTGTTTTATATGATGAAAATCGAGATAAATCTCTTCTTCTAATTTTATTGTATTGTTCTCTGGTAAGGCTTGCATCAATAAACATAGATAAAGCCTCAGTTCCTCCGAGTTTTCTTGTCTGTGGAATTTTCAGTTTCTTATAAGCAGTTCTGGCACGTTTTGTTGAAGTCATGGTAACGTCCTTGATGACTTTAGAAGCGTCTATCTGGCGAGAAGAACGTAGACTCATTTGCGCAGCATATGATAGCTCTCCATAAGAATGTTGGGCCCGCAACTTTTCGGTTTTCTGACGTTTTGATCTTTCACTAACATTTTCGAATGTTTTCTCAGGTCGACCTTTCTTCTTATTTTCAGACGAATATTTAGGGAAACTTATGGAAGTTTCAAGCCAAATTCTATTTTTTTGAAGAAATCTATCCTCTTTTCTGTTAGATTCCTGCCACTTTTTTTTTAAATCAGCCACAAAGTAAGACAATTTCTTTTTTATATTTGAAATTAGATTTTTCGGACAATTAGTAGGTTTTTGAATGTATATTTTCAAGAAACTAATTTGGTCTTCTATGTTCTTCACGTTAGATTGTTTCATTACATCATACAGGGTCCACCTTGTTAAAAAATATCAGTAGAACCAGATCCTTGAAAGAAGAAATACATTAAAACAGTCACTTATGTTACAGGGTAATACCTATAACCTGCGTTACCCACACATTAAATACTAACCTATATTTTGCCGGCCTCGGTGGTCTAGTGGTTAGCGCGTTTGCCTTTAGATCCGAGGGACGCGGGTTCAAACCTGGCTAAGGTCGGCGAGATTTTTCTAGCGGGGAAAAATCTGAAAATGCGCCTTCTGTCGGATAAGAAGTAAAGCCGTAGGTCCCGTGCCACTGCGATGTGTGACACTACTGGAGTTGGAATTACGCCAGATAGGCAAAATTCTTAGTTAGGGTGTACAATGGGCCAAATGTGGCCTAAATGCATAGAGATGCTTGGAAAACCGCGTCCTAGATCTCGCTCTTTCAAAGCAAGCCAGCAAGCAACTTATATTTTAAATTGGCGCATATATGCGCAAACTTTTATTAAAGATTTTCAAAACTGATGAGCTTTATTACCAAAATAAGTTAAAATATTAGACTGGAAGTGCTCGGAACCGAACTATTATCCTAAGTACTATATATAATGATAATTGAAATGTTTATTCAATTTTATCACTCGGTGTATTTATTTCGAATTAAAGACTATCCATTATTATTAATCTATACAAATAACAAATGAATAATGTACTAATCCGTAGGTAAAGCCTTCATGACAAAAACAATTCACAGATAAAACACAGTTCAAATTATAGTAGCTTGAAAGTAATGGCTAATGAGTAAAACCATAGGCTAATAAATACCTAGACGTCTCAAGTAAATGACAAACTAGATTCAATCTAAACCCGCTGGGACCTTTGCGAAAGATGGCGCTGTCAGTTATTTCCAGTACTACCTGCAGTTGACCAAATACACTTTCAAATGACAGATTTTCTACATCGTTTACCTGGGCCACGTTAACTCAGAAGCAGGTAGCAAAGCCCATACCGCCTTAACCCCAAGAATAAGGTGTTATGATGGTATTATTTTAATGAAAATGTTTCCAAATTTTACCTAGCCTAGAAAGTCACTTACAATCCTTGCCTATAAATATTTAATCTGTATATACTAGACAGGCGCTTCCTATTAAACATCGTAAGTAAATAAATTGGTATAATTTTTGAAAGTGAATATCTTTTTTGAAAAATTAAATTTTTGTTTTTTTCAATGTTCTCATGGTAGCCTTCGAATTTGGAACACTCTGTATGTATATATAAGTATGTAGGTATATAAAGAAAAAATAAATTTGCAACGTAGATAATTTTATTAACGCAGAGTTTATTTATAATTACACAAACAGTAGTACATCTAAATGATCTTAAGAAGAAGTAACAGCCATCAATAACGTATACACATTTAAGTGTGGGTTAAGTTTCGCAATTTTGCAACTCTTGTTTTAGCTTTGCGAATAAGTCGAGATTCCCAAGTGGTCTGCTTCAAAAGACGTACCAATAAAGCATACCTAATTATGAATTTGCAGTGCTTTTCACACTCCTCATTTTCAACAGAAATTAAGAATTCGTGAAACATTTGTATTACTTGCTTTTCTGCAACTTTATATAAATTATTAAGTATATTACAATTATGTTTAATCTTTGGGTAGACTTCTTCAAATACCTTCAAAGTTGTCAGTACCACATCGTTTGTTAAATTTGAGGGCGGACATAAGTTACCTAATTCTAAATTAGTCCTGGTTTGATAAGCTTTTTGTTTAATAAGCTCTTCAGTAGATTCGTTCATAACAGAACAGCTTTTTAACACGTTTTCGCATTTGTTGCACTTAAATTTAGATAAACATTTACGTAAAATGAATCCAGCAGTATATCTCACTGAACAATTTTCTAATGTAGCAGTTTTTAATGACGATTTGCTGATGGTCAGGTTCACGTTTTCTAAAAAACAACATGATGCAGTTGCATCGGGAGCCGTGGTTAAGGGTTGTGTATCATAAATGTTAAAAATAAATTCACTGTCATCATCTTCGCAATTAGAACTTGCAGTAATTTTTTTTAAATTTGCGCAAAACAAGTGTCTAAAAGACTGCATTTTGTAAGATGTCCTGCTAGGTGTTCAAAATGTTTTAGTTAGCACGATTTTCCAACAGAGTTGTTTCATTTTTTATTGTTATTGATAAAGATTTTTCATAGTACTCTCATTTAATTAAACTTACCTCCGGAATTTAAAACCCACTGTTTGCATCTTGCTTCATCTTTTACAGGAAAGTAAAACATGTGGAGACCTGGATCGGTTCGTTGACTTTTTTCACAATTTTTGTAGGAACACTTATTTCCCGGGAGACGCATATTTAAATAATAATATTAAAACAAAGTTTATAATTCACTAAAAGTGTGCGTGTACTAGAGTGCATTAACTGTTAGCAATGTTTGTGAACTAAATGACTGCAAGTCATAAATGAAACTGACGTTTTGTAATAGGTAATTGAAAATATTTTTCAAAGTAGAGTGGGATACACAATCACAATCAGTTAAGTTGATCAGTGTCCAGTGGATAACAAAGTTTGCTTGGTAGTTAGAAGAACATAGAACATAATCTACATTCAGAGCTTTTCTAAATGGAAGATGCAATTACATTGTCATTAGCATAATTTACAATATATAATAATATCATGTCTAATGTATTATGTTAACAAAAACTTCTTTTACCTGTAATGACCTTTGGGGTAATTTTGAAATCTCTATCAACGTGCCTTATCTATAAATAATCTTGCATTGAGAAAAGACCTAGCAAGCATTATTTGATCATTGCCTGAGCCGCGAATTTGTTGTTCTCCACCTCGGTATGTAATGTAAATTAATGAAATTTACTTTATTTGTATAAATGTCAATCAGAAAATAAAATAATAAATTGCAATTGTAATAAATATGTATACAGGAATAATTTCTTAACATTGGTAATCTTTATCTCTTAAGTTAATTCTGTTTAATCTCTCTAATGGAGACTATTTATTCCTTGCCTCACTTAAAAGCTTTATGCCTTACTTATACTTTACTCTTAAACTCAACTGTGTTATGCAATTGATAGAACTATTTATTTGTGCACATAAAAATCTATATATTATACTCGTATACATTACTATAATAAACTTTTCAAAAAAAATTCTTTTGCATTAAGTAAGAAAAATTAGGATTTTTCAAACAAGGTATTCACTTAACTTTAGCAATTGTAAAAGGTTGATTTTCAGTTTTGCTTTTTATTCCGTCTTTTTTTCTTTTGGTTTTTTTTTGTCTTTTTTTCCATGGCCTTTTATTCCTATTACTAATTGCAATATACTTCTTAAATAAATTGGTATAATTTTTGAAAGTGAATATATTTTTTGAAAACGGCTGGTCAGATTTTGATGAAATTTTAAATTACAATTTTGAAACCGGGATGTTATAGAAGGCCCTAATAAAAACTGAATGATTTTTTGCCGAACTTTCTAGCTTCAAAATTAAGGCCGCTACGATTTTTTGATGATTGCGACTTTAACGCCCAAATACTCACAAACCGTTAATCCGATTGACTACAAAATTGTTTTTACTTTTTAAAGTAGGTTGCCTGCGGGGCCTTATAAGAATGTTTATAAATTTTGAGTTTAGTGCCCCGTTATTCAAAAACGGGGTATCAGATTTTTATGAAAATTCATATGTAAGGCCGTATGTAGAGTCTAACACAACGGTAACTTTTGAAAAAAATCCGAATAGGGAAAAAAAATTGGACATGATTTGTGGGACAGTTTAAAGTATGGGAAAGTCCAGGCGAAGTGTTTTGCTAATTTTGATTTAATGACGTTTTATAAAGATGTTCAGATTCACGTATTCTAAAAGACGACATGATGCAGGTACCTATATTGGAAAACGTGCGTGTGATAATTGTTATAAATAAAATCACTTTCATCTTCTTCGCAATTAGAACTTAACACGAATGTTTTTAATTTGGGCAAAACAAGTGTCTAAATCTCATGGATTTGGAAGTAGAGTTATGATTAAAACCCCCCTTATTCCGTATTACTAATAAAAAATTTCTAAGGCGTCCCGATTTAAATAATTTTTAAATTATTATAAAGTAAATTAAAAGTTGACCTTGCCGACTGCATTAATCCAAGAAAACATGGAGGTACTTCATACCTACCAACACTTTAGCATCATTTACAATGTGTAATATCATGTCTGATGTAAACAAAACCTTTTTACCTGAAATGGAATGCTTTGGGGAATTTGAAATCTTTATCTACGTGCCTTATCTATAAGCTTTAATTTTGCAGTGAGAAAAGACGTGCCTAGGTACCTGAGTTCTCACTCAGTTCATAATGTTGACAGGACGTAGCGCGCTGATTGTTACGACATTGTGACCGACGGTGGCGCCGTTGTTAGAACAGGTCCCACACTAACCCATAAAATGAATACATTGGCCAGACGTCTAGGTATTTATTAGCCTATGGTAGTAGCCACTGGCACGCTTTTCAGCAAGACCAGATCTCTCTCGCCGATCTGCAGTCATACCCAGGGTCAGTTTTCATTTAGACTTTGCAGTCATTAAGTTCACAAACATTGCTAACAGTTAATGCCCTCTAGTACACGCACACTTTTAGTGAATTATAAACTTTGTTTTAATATTATTATTTAAATATGCGTCTCCCGGGAAATAAGTGTTCCTACAAAAA
>JABXWE010015609.1:0-25906 GCA_014611495.1 Limonius californicus
ATAGACAGATTCAAAAGTCATTCAAGTGACAGATTCATTATGCCGTTGGCGACTATGATTTTAAGATTTCCAATTTTCTTTACTGAAATCAATTGGAAATTTTCTAAAGAATTGAAAAAGCTCTGGTTGAATTTCTGGTAAATGTAAAATTCAGTAAACTTCCTTAGCATCGGTCGTGTTTATTAGAAAATTGTTTATACACAAATAAAATAAATACATTTTAATAAACGACAATAATAATAACAATAAAAATTTGGGAAAACAGTAAAAGAATTACTAAGAAAGGTAGAAGAGTGCACGTAGTGCATTCAATAGAATTCTAGCTGGACTTTTAATCTTTTTTTCGACATTTTCATCTTTCTCTTTCTAAACCATGGTCTCCATTGTTGTATTTCTATGTTCCATCTTTAGTCTGGTTGTCTGGCATTGTGTCCCGTGAAGTCTCATTTTAGTCTCATTACTCGTTCCCTTGCATCCTTTACTTTTGTTAGTCTTCTGATCCAGATATTTGTTTTCTTATCTGATAGTTTTACACCTATCATTATTCTTTCCATGGATCTTTGTGTTTTTGCTATTTTATCCATGTTTGCTCTGGTCAGTGTCCAAGTTTGTATGGTTCTGGTTCTGAGGTATTGGTATTTTTCTCTTCTTCTTCTAGGTTAAATATGATTTTGATTTTCCAGGTCGGTTTATGATCCCCTTAATGTTAACTTTGACTGTCATCATTCAAATCGGATGCTTCTTTAACAATTCCACTTTACGTTGTTATATGGGTTTTCAACTGAAATCGAATTATTTTTTGTTAACCTTTCTAGCGTCAAAATTAGGGCGCTATTTTTAGATAATTTTAAGTTTAACTGTTTGTCCTTGTTAAGTACTTCCTTGTATAAATTTTGCTTGTACTTCCACCGTACTTGGGTACACTTTTTTACGTTGGCTTTTACTTAACCGCAGAAACTAAATGAACAAAATGCTTCTTCATTGGAGAATCAAAACTAAACAGTTCAAAAACCCATAATTCCCCCACTATTCCTACCAAATGGAGCCAACTACCAAAATGTTATCAAAGGCATAAAACCAATAATTACAGACAATTTATCCATCACTTATACGAGTAAAAACTTGGAATTAATCTAAACAGCACTGATGATTATCGACAGCTGACAACATTTTATGACAATCATAAAGTAAATTATTACACTTATCGGAACCCCGAAAACTGCAACATCTCTGTAATAGTACGCAATGTACCTATTTCCATAATAGAACAAGAAATTTACCCAGAATTGATCAACTTAAACTACTCTGCAATTAAAACTACCCGATTGTTGAATCAGAAAAAAGTACCAATGCCAATTGTTGCGGTTGAATTAATCTAAAATGACAAAGCAAAGGATATTTTTAATCTAAATATACATATATACTGGGATACGCCACAGTGTACTAACTGTCAACTAATAGGACACACAAAAAACTAGTGTCACTTACCCCCAATATTCCTCAAATGTGCAGAACATCGTCACTATTCTCGGTGTAACAAAATTAAAGATACCGGCAAACCAGCACGTGTCATTTGTGGAGAGGAACATACGGCAAATTACAGAGGTTGCCCATATATAAAAAAACTCAACGATAAGCAATCATCTCCTATAATTAAATCCACCAACCCCAACTCTTTAATTACTGACAAAATAACTACACAAATACAAACAAATCTTTCCACACCCAATCCCAGCGTCTCAGAGAACAGAAACCCAACTACTACAGGCTTTAATCGTATCATCTCCAATATCCTTCAACCTATTATAAAATGTATCACCCCATAGCTTGATCAAATAAAAAATTATATTGTGTCTGTAATCTATATGTTATTCCAAAATGGTGTAAAATAATCAAATCCACCTGAATAAGTAACCAATTTGAAACTAGAACGCCAACGGTTTGAAACAACAAAGATCAATTTTTATAACCTTCATTGCCAGATATATATATATATATATATATATATATATATATATACATATATATATATTTCGAATGATAAGCTACACAGCACTTGGATGAGAAATATGGCATAGACTTAGCATGTGCCACAAAAACTCATCTTATCAAAAACGAGAAATTTACAATACCTGGTTATCAAATATTCAGAAAAGACCGAGAAACTGCAATTGGATGGGGAGGATCAGCAATAATAAAACGCAACCTTGTCGCAACTTTAGTAGACCTGACAAACAATTATCCGTTTGAAGCTGTAGCGGTAAATCTTACCATGGTAAACAATACCACACTCAGAATAGTTTCCAGCTACAAGATATAACCAACAACCAACTTCTTCAGAATGAACTTCAACGAATGTTTGGTAGTCAACATCCTACATTACTGGTAGGAGATTTAAACTGTAAACACATTAATTGGGGTTACAGAAAAACCAACCCTAAATTCGTAAACTTGAAAATATCACCTCTCAAATAGGAATGCAAATATCCTAGACACTATCTTGCACGAAAGTCTGAAGCTATCAATAAATCAGGCAGTACTTACTGAACTAGACTCAGACCACCTACCTGTTGTGTTTACGTTGAACTGTTCTCCAAATAACTACCCTCAACTTCCAAGGTTAGTAGCCCACTTGACAGGGAAAAGTTCAGGACCATGATGGATAATGAATGAACATGTCCTGCAAACCTAGCAACACATGAAAACACCAACAACGCAATAGATACAGCAGCCACTCAGACCATTCGGCAAGCTACAAGGAACAAATAGCCGACCCACCATACATACAGCAAAACCCTCCAACGCACATACTTCAACTTATAAAAGAAAAAGATACAGCTCGCACCCTATGGCAAAATACCCGCGATCTAGCAGTTAAAAGTCCACCTCAATGGACTGATCCGAATTCAACACCTCCGTAAACCAATCCAACACGAATCATTTTCAACTAATAGAAAAGGAACAAACCAATGTCAATGTTACTAATATCACACTTTCCAAACCAATATCTTTAGCCGAAATAAAAAAATACACAAAACATCTGGAAACAAAAAAAAAATCTCCTGGAATGGACATGATTCCAAGTCTGCCCATTAAAAATCTACCAACAAGTCCATATCCTACTTAGTAGCTATATTAAATTCTAGCTTAAGAATTGGATATTTCCCTACTACTTGGAAACAAGCGGCTATAGTGATGATTCCAAAGCCAGGCAAACAACATGATAACCCAGCCAATTATCAACTTATCAGTCTACTGTCCTCAATATCTAACCCTTTTGAAAGAGCCATACTGTTAGTGTAAACCATTTCCTGGAAGATAATAAGATTCTACCACATCTACAATTTATATTTAAAACTTCTCACTCTACCACATATCAATTATTACTTACTTACCGAAAGGGGGGAAGAAGGATTTGAAAATAAGAAGCACACACGCATAGCATTTATAGATGTGGCGCAAGCTTACAATAAAGTCTGAACTAAAGGCTTTATATATAAAATGAAACAAATGAACATTCCTTCATACTTACTGTGCATAATAACATCATTTATATCCGACAGAAGTCGGTAAGGTAAGGTAAGAGTAAACTCATATTCTTCTTCAACTCACCGTATACAAGCAGGCCTCCCACAAGGTTCAATACTAGCCCCAACCTTGTTTAATATATTTATGTATGCCATTCTTACATCTTAAGCGGACCTAGGTACGCAGATGATACGGCGATTCTCACGCAAGATGTCGTCATCAACAGTACACCTAACAAACTTCAGGGAAGTATTGAGCGAGTAACCAGTGGTTGCATAATGGATAATGCATAATAATGGTGCATAAATATTAATGCAGTTAAATGACAAACAAAGATCTTCACGATACGGCAACCACATGATCCACCTAATATAGTTATGACAACATCCCAATATCGTAGAACAGAAAAGACAGTGCGGTGAGATACCTTGGAATGCACTTGGATAGGAGGCTAACTGGGGGGTGTGCACGTAAATAAAAGGTTATCTGAAGCATATGCTTCATATAAATGATAATCAATCAAGCAAGGTGTACACATTATATTAGAATAGTGAATAGTGAAATAACGTTAAAAACCATAATAGCTAACCTTGTCATGAATAGAGCACTATGTGCTGAGCTTACAATAACACGTTAAAAAAAGGCAAGATTTTAATCTAATTGTACAAAAATTCTTATAACCTCATGCCTACAAATGCCTGGTAGCAAAAGTACAGCGTGTGCAAGTACTAACGGACAAAGCGGTTTTTTCTTGATTACATTTGAAATTGGTTATAACGGTATAAATTAGGGCAAAATGAGCGCGCAATATTGCCAAAAATATATACAAATGAGAAGTGTTATATTAGCATGAAGTTGTAGAAACAGTTAACCTCTTTGTGTGACCGGCTCATCTTAGTTCTTTTTTGTTTTTTCGACTTCTGCTATGTTGCCTTCCATTCCCATACAATTTCTTATTTCTTCGTTTCTCATTTTTTCTAGTAGAGATCAAAGTAGCGAGCAGCTCTTTTCTATTTGATGTATTTGGATCCCACGCTGCTGCGCCATATATTGGTTTCACTTTGGACAATACTTCCCTAGATACGCTTCTTTGTTTATTTTCACATCCTTATCCCATGTAATCGAATTTAGGGTTCTTATCACTGTTAATTCTTCCTTTAATTTCGTCATTACTATTTCCATCTTTATTAATGAGTACTTATTCCTAAGTATTTACTTTTTTATACTCCTCTTATAAAGCCATTATCCAATGGTAACTTGTACTCAAGTTTCTCTAATACGCCATATTCGCATTT
The DNA here is from genome assembly GCA_014611495.1 of Limonius californicus. NCBI lineage: Eukaryota > Metazoa > Arthropoda > Insecta > Coleoptera > Elateridae > Limonius > Limonius californicus. The sequence goes on from JABXWE010015609.1 coordinate 4,824, forward strand.
GTTCGTGTTTATAGTTATACGGGCTCGTTTACATTTCTCGTTTAGGTTCCTAATCATATAGCTAAGGTCGTCTTCATCTTCCACTATCACGACTTGGTCGTCTGCAAAATATAGGCTAGTTATATAGCACATCGTCCCCCACTCTTAGTCCTATGTTTTGATATTTATTTGTTCACCCTTTTATTGCTCTATCTAAGTATATCTTAAAAATGATGGTAGATAGACAGAAACCCTATTGGAATCATTTGTTAATGTTGAACAAATACTTGAATTCATCCTTGCAGAGTTCCCGTATAGCAGTGTCTTATCACCTGAATCAAGTTTGGTTTATTTCAAGGTTTTGCAATGCCTTCCACAATCGTAATATTGGGATGTTGTCATGTGCCTTTTCTATATCAATCACTGCTATAGGTGTTTCTCTATTTATCTGTTTGCTTTTCAGGGCTGCATTTAATGCAAATATATTGTCGGCTGTGTACCGACCAGCACGGAAACCTGTCTGTTCCTCTGGTTGTTTTTCCTGAATATTCTTTTCTAGCGGATTTTTCAGAATTCGAATATATGTAGGTATGACCGCTTTTCCTCGATAGTTTTTAGGGCCATCTGTAGGTATTGTTTCGTATATGGCATTTATATAGGATGTTTTCCACTTCTTTGTCGCCATTAAAGCACCTTTCATATAACTTATTTAAGATGTGTAAGAGTTTTTTAAGTTCATATCTTACTAATTCTCGATTTATTTCTCCTCCCGTATTTTCTTATTTAGTTGCCTTAATTCCTTTTTTGATTAGAAAGTAGTTACATTCTAAAAATTTAAATACAAAAAATAAACGCAACGGAAATGCTTGCGTTTATTACTTCTAAGCAACCACAAATATACGGCATATGTTTTAGAAACGTCCAGTATCTTATTGTTTTCGTAACAACTATCAACATACTCCAGTCAATTACTCAGCGGAGTATTAAGAAATGATAAAGTGTATACCATATGTTCATAAGTTATTCACTATCATATAATATAAAATATAAATAATGCTCAATTTTTAGCTCTCTTGATATATTTTTAACGGTATGAAACTTAAAGGTAAACAGATAGCATGTTCATTGTTCTCGAACATGCTCAACACAAATCTAAAGTCCAGAAAAATGATTTATATGCATGTATAAAAATGTCAGTCAAACCAGCTTCAAAAACGAGCAGCTTTGAATTAAATCACCCAGAAATGAAAATTTTGGTTTAAAAAGTTAGAAAAGTTTGGAAAACAGAATACTAGTTCAGAAGCTGCAAAGAACAACTTAGGTTAACGATCTAGTTTTCAAGATATCTCTAATTTCATTCATTCGTTAGATTTCATCCACTTCTCACACTCAATTGTACATTTCTCGACTGGAAATTAAGCTTTCCAAAACAACAAAGTTTATCAAAATGGAACTAGAAATAAAAAAACTATAAGTGATTAACGTTTTTCGCACATGTTTTCACCCTGTATATTCTGAATGGAATGTAACCGCTCCATGTTGGAGCTTATAAATCCAATTCTTAGGGGGGACGAGTCTCCTTGGTCTTCTATTTAGCTTAATATAATCATATGTGTTTTTGTTTCTACTAATATTATTGTTTTCAGATTGCTTATAACCTCTTCCCACCATTTTGTCCTCGGTCTTCCCTTCGGTATACTTTTACTGGCTTTCCATTAATCAAGCGTCTTTGTTGCTTTATTTTCTTCGTTTCTCATCACGTACTCTAACAATTTTATACGTTGGGAAGATCTTCCATCCATGTTCAATCTCTCTGTCACCTCTCTTTATTCTATTTTCTGCATAAGTATTTGCCCTTACGTATTCTTAGCTTCCTCTCCATTTAGATGTACTATGTTCCGACTTCTTTTTAATTTGTATGTTTCATCAACTACATATTTCTTTAGCCTTACTTTTGCAACTAGATAACGATCTGTGTCTGCATTTATACGGGTAAATAATCTTACATCCAAAAATAAAACTGTTTTTTTACGTAACTAAATTATGGTCTATCTGGTTTTCTCTATTTCTTGCTGAAATGTCCCATGTTTCTTGGTGTAGTCTCTTATATTTAAATGTTGTATTGCTGATCTCTAAGTTTAACGTTGCAGCTAGCTGACACATTACTTATTATGGAGAGGTAAAATACGTTGGATATATATTGTTTTAATAAACAAATTATAGTCTTAGCAAAATTCAATAAATGTCAACGTGGTTAGAAAACCGTGAAATAAACTACAAATCTGTTTTTGTCATTATATGTGTCTTAAGCTGTTTTTATTTTCCAATTAACATTGTATACACTACCGTTATCTCGGAATTTGATAACACATTGATATTTATTAATCTTTACAGGGTGTTTAAAAATTAGCACTCTGTTGCCAAGCAGCTGGGTATTCTTGCACTCTTTTGGTCCAAAATTGTTCTACGCTCTGGGAAACAAAGTCAAGTTTCAACATTCCATAACGACCTCATGATATTTCAATACATTTTTCATTCATGTTTGTCCAAATTTGAGCTTGTTCAACCGAATTATGTAAAGCCGGATTCAGTATCCATATATGATCGTCATAACTGTTTTCAAACTCTTTGCGGAAATACTCAATGAGCTGTTGTTTTAAATTGTGCAAACTAACTTGCATGTCTGTAAATACATGCTTAGAATGTATCATATTATCATCTTTAACTAAGTGTTCCAGCCACTTAGGTATTCTAAGTCGCACTCACCTAGAGCGAAAGGTTTACACCGTATCGGATTTTATGCCTATAAAATACAACTTCGACCAACCTTTCAGAGTGACCATCACAGACCTGGAAGTGTGGTCCTCGGGTGGACCTTCCTTCAAGAAAGGATCCCTCCAGTGCTATACGGATGGTTCGAAGATGGAAGAAAGATGAACTGGAGCGGGGGTCTACCGACCCGGTTGCCGCATTTCCGAACCCCTCGGTGCCGTAACTACCATCTTCCAGCCTGAGGTTTATGCCACAAACCTTTGCACAAAGATAAACCTAAGGAAGGGATATAAAGGTGCAACAATTGACATCCTCTCAGACAGCCAAGCAGCAATAAAGGCTTTCAAGGCCCCCATTTGTGAGTCGAAACTAGTCTGGGAGTGCCTGAACAACCTCAAACAACTGGCAAACAGAGACCACGTTACCTTGTGGTGGGTGCCAGAGCATGAGGGCGTACCAGGCAATGAAAATGCCGACGAACTCGCAAAACGCTGTGCAACGACGCCATTTACTGGACCTGAGCCATGCTGTGGAATATAGAAAAGCCACATAAAACAGGCGGTCAAACTATGGAAGGAACAACAGAAATCCTCATACTGGCAAAATATTCCAGGACAACGTCAGGCAAAACAGTTCATCACTGTTTCGCAAAATAAAGCAAAACTTGCTTTGTCCCTCAGCAAGATGGAATTGAAAACGATCACTGGTGTATTCACAGGCCACACAACATTAAAATACCATCTTTTTAAGATTGGTAAAGCTGAGGATCAAATCTGCCGCTTATGTAACGAGGTAGCGGAAACGGCAGAATACATTTTATGCGAATGCAATGCTGCCTGTCGACGCAGACAGAAAATTTTCGGAAAGGCAACCATGACACCTAACGAAATAAGGGATTCGAAGTCCAGAGACATTATAAGGTTTATCAACAGCCTACAACTTCTCTAACAAAGAAAGGGCTCATAAGTTGCAAAAGAACCATTAAGGGTTGAAGTGACGGAAGGCATGTAAAGGCCAAAGCCCTAACATCCTATAATAATAAGTGTTCCACGAGTTCTTGAACGCACTGAAATAAATCAACCTTCTTTTTTGCAATTGAAGTTGACCAAAAATGTAGTTTCTTTCTAAATCCGCTAAATGCGTTCGTGGCTGTTATTTTTATATTGCGGCTTTGCAAACTGTTATTCAGAGTATTTAAGTGTTCGAAAATATTACCACGAAAGCCAACCTAAGAAGCCAAAGGGCATGGGCAAATATGTTTTCATATTCCGGTTTCTCATCTTGCAGGTACATTAAAACTTCCGTTTTTAACTGGAAAATTCATTTGAAGATGTTACCCCTCGAAAACCATCTTACTTCCGTGTGATAAATAAGATATACGTGTAAAGAACCCATGTCCATTTTTCGACAAATACGATTCTACAATGCTTTTCCCTTGATGAACTTTACCACTTTAATGATATTTTTAAAACACAATCCATTTCAGAAGGTAAAGATTTTGATGCAAGAGCTTTTCGATGTAAAAACCAGTATCACCATCTAGCATTTGGCATTATCTCTTTTAATCTGACAATTAGACCGGTTCGATATTCTGCAACAGCTTTGGTACCATCGGTGCATATAGCAACGCATTTTGCTCAGTCAATCTCGTACTTATTAGTACTTTGTATGAAAGTGTCGAATGAACATTTTCCGGTGATACTGACCTCTAATGGAATACAAAATAACATACCTTCTGTAACACCATGTCCAGTATTGTATATTAAACGTCCATGGATTCGTTCATCTGTAATGAACTACTCAACGACTTGTGTTCTAATATCTTCTGCCATGTCATTTTTTCTTTGGATAGTGTTATTAGAGAGGGGTATTGCTTTCAGCTTGTCAGTCTCTTTTTCACCTACCACTATTTGCACCATTTCAACAGTTGCTGGTAAAATCAAATCTTCAGCAATTGTATGTGGCTTATTGGTTCTTGCAATGGGAAATGCAACTCGAAAACTGATGCTGATGTAAAAGTGGCTTGCTCGTTGTGGAGGGAGTTTAGCTTTCCCAGGCTTCTCTTTTCGTCTGGATATTTGGTATTTAAATGTCGAAATAGCTCTGATGGCTTCATACTTTTGTTTGACAACACTTCTCGACAAAGAACGCGCTGGGGATTCTGAGAAATAACAGTAAAACTACATTTGAAATATTCATCTCTGTACAATATATTTTTCTTGGTATTCTTGTTACTGCGAGACGCGGAAGATTCTAAGGACCGTTTTAAAGATTTATCCATCTTTAATAAAACGGGTATAGCTCGTACTTAGCGTTAAATATTTGTTGATTTATTGCGCTCAACACACAATCAGCAGTACCGCACCCAATTTTGAAATGATGACCAGTCTCATTGCGGTCCGCTGCTTATATACAGCAAAATGTATTTTCCAGATTATTTCAGGACCATCTAGCACCCTTTTAAATAAGGAGGAAATTTACGGAAACGCAAAGAACAAATAAATAAATTGCACTACTTGGTAGTAGATGGCGTCAGTTGGTTGTTTATCCACTGAATCCGAATGAAGTCGAGTACTACAAGGGGGTCGCTAGAAAAATTTTGGCCCAAAGGGGTCGCGCTATAAAAAAGCTTGGGAACCACTGATTTAGATAAACCAGGACGTAGACAACTTTACGGTTGTAAATTTACTTTCAAGCTACCATACAGGGGATTCATATCACAAGGTTTCATTTTATTTTATTTTGTAAAAGTAAAAATAATGGACAAATGCCGTTGTCTGTAAAGTTTTTAAAGGCCGTGTTTAGTATTTTCCATAGTGTATCTAATGTTCATTTTGTAAGTAGCACTTTATAGTGTTCTACAGCATAGACGCAAATTCGAGTCAACCTGTATATTATAGGATACTCGTATAGGCAATTTATTTAAAAGAGCATAAAAAAATAAATATTAGCCTCGAGCAAACTTCATGCCACTAGCATTTGATTACCAGATTGTATTTAACTTATGTTAACGGATATATGGTTATAATTTGCACCAAAGTTAAATTAGATGCAAATTACATTTTCTAAATATTTTTAAAATGTAATTAAAAGAGCCTCATCTAAGAATAGCACAAGAATTATATTATCATTAATTCTTTAATTTAGGTACGTTAAACTTAAATACAGATTTTTATAATGTTAAACTTTTAAATTTGTTAGCTGTATTAATATGCCGCTAGAAATGTACGTAAAATTTCTAATTCCAATTACCTCTAGGTACTTACCTAAAAGGGTAATACGCAGATATGATTAGATTTTCTCAAAAAACAGCTTTAAATGAAAAAATATATATACAGCTTCATCGTTTGCAAGGAAATGTGTATATAATTGCATAAAAACTCAATTTCAAGAAAATGTCGTTTAAAAGTTAAAGTTTTACAAGCACCTTTAATTAATTAAATTTTGAAACAGTGTCACCAGTTATATAGCATAATCATTGTAGGAAAAACTAAGTGAACGACGTATAAGTGGTTTATTTTTCTAAATTTAACTTCTAAATTAAAAACAAATTAAATAATATATAATCCCTGTGGGGATTTAAAATTTGCCTTCCTAGTCCGTCATAATATCAAGAATTACCCTATACTTACTCACACTATTCCTTCCTTAAGCATATATTATTGTATTTATTAGTATCACTACTGAAACGGTGTAAGTCCGTATGGAATAAAGGTTAAGATAAAGGTAGTTGTACCACTGAACGGGCCACCCAGTGTAACCCGAGCCTGCATTGCTTAAGTTTGGTAACAGTTTACCGGATACCAACAACGTTTGGCTATGCTACCGGAAAAAAAAATTAATGAATGTTTACGGAACATAGGTGCTTTCAAACAACATTTGTTTAAACATTTTTTATTATATGTATTCAAACGGTTGATAATCGATATATATATATATATATATATATATATATATATAACAGGGTATTCCACGACGTGAGGTCACTACTTCGTACTACTACACTACTACGCAATCTTTAGACCAAATATAGTTAAAAATTCTAATAAAGTTATGCCCTAAAGTAAAGCGTTTTCAAAATACAAAGTGTTAAATTATTATTTATTAAATAATTATTACAATCTCAGAAAAGCCAATATTTATTTTTATTTTAGTTGTCCCATGCCGTGAGGTCACTACGAAGTCGAAACTAAAGAGTGGTCATTTTTTCTAAATCAACTATTAAAGAAGTTAGGGCCTGTTTTAGTTAAATATTGAAGCAGTCGAAACAATAAATGATATTAAGCGGTAATTGATACAAACTGTCTACGTTACTATGGAAATGATATTTACTTGAATGTCAAACAATAAAACACCTTAAAGTTGATTTCTTTGCTTGCGCTTATTAACAGTGTTGATAATGTCAATATTACAGTTTACTGACGGCTTAAATCGCGTCGTCATTTGGGGGCTACACCCATCATCAGGTAACGCACGACCTGTAGCTTGTCTGCCTTTACAATCATTTGCTCTAGAAGTTTAAGCGATATTTGTACGTAGGCCCTGCCTGCCTAAACAGGTCCGTGTGATTAGATTATTTAAACCTTGGGGCGGACAAGGATTTGATCTTAATGTATTTTGTTTGCCAGGACAATAATACTTAATCGGCGTATGCCTGTTAGCTGTTTGTGAACCCACACAAACTAGTAGTCGTTTCAGGTCGGTCGTTACTTGATAATGCTGGGTGTAGTTCCCAAATGACAACGCGGTATAAGCTGAATGTAAATAGTAATATTGACAATTCGAGAATCCACGAAAGTCTCAAAGAATATAAGTGTTGATAATGTTTACTTCTATAACGCGAGAGTAGGCCGATGTCCATTACATGTACGGTTTTTGTGATGGAAACTTAGTAGCAGCTGCTCGAGAATATGGGTTGAGATTTCCAAATCGGCGAATACCAGACCTCGTTTTCCAACGAGTGCACAATCATGTGTGGTGTGAAATTATTGATGACATGCTCATTGGTCCATTCATTTTTGACAACCATTTAACCACCGACAGTTGTTTAAATTTTCTAGAAAATCATTTGGGAGGATTGTTAGATGATGTCTCGCTGACGATCAGACATGGTATATGGTACTAGCACAATGGGGCCCCTGCGCACATTGCGGTACGTATAAGACAATTTTTGAATCAACGGTTTGAAAGACGTGTAATTAGTGGAGAGAACAGCACCCCTGGACCTCAACATCTCCAGATTTAACTTATTTAGATTATTATTTGTGGGGCCATATGGTATACCAAACACCATCAAAGACTGTTGAAGATCTTAGAAGAAGTATTTTTGAGGCAGCAGAACTAATTCGGAATAACAATGATATGTTATGTAGCGCAACCAGACCTCTCGTAAGAAGAGCCAGAATGTGTCTCGAGAGTGATCATTTTGAACAATCTTTATAGCGAATTTAAACTGAATTAAAAATAAATGCTGACTTTTCTGAATTGTAATTATTTAATAAAAAAATTTTTAACTATATTTGGTCTAACGATCACGTACACGAAGTAGTGACCTCCAAACGCAAAACTATTAAATATATCATTATATATCTAAACAAAAATCAATATTCTGGTGCATTAAAACAACATTTAAGGAATACAATGATTAATTCAGCATTCGTATGATTACAATACCAATTTCTTTTCACGAAATGCACTCTTTTCTAGATGCAAAACAACTTATTTTTTATGTTAAAAGTCTGTCTTATCATAAAAACTGAGCAATGCACCACACTTGAACGTTCCCATGCTAGAAATAATCCGTGTTCGGATTTTTATCGCTTGGTTAAATTTTTAATACTTTTTCACATTAAATTATCTTGATAATGGAATTCATCCCTGCGAACTAATATTGTTCTGAACATCTTGTATACTATTTTTCATGTAGCTTCCACGGTAAAAGATTGGTGGGAGATACATGGCAGCTGTATGAACTGAGAGTATAAAATAAGACAGCAGTCTCAAACAATTACATTATTGTGTATTTATGCAGGGACAAAATTTGTCAAAAATAAAAGACCGTGGCATGACCTGTTGGGAACTGTTGTGACATTTCTTTATACTAGGCGATAGTTTCAGGTACTTAACTAACGGGTATCTCTTTCTAACTCCAGGTTATACGCTAAACAGTAGCGAGCACGTGTCGATTCTAATGTAGACGTAATTCTGTATTTCCGTATTTCTTTGTAAGATGTACAGTCGTATACCTACTTAAAACAAAGAGATGTATGGTAATCTGTATTTACTACAGTTACTGCGCTAATCCTTGACCGAGGCAACTACATGAAAAATAGTATATGCGGGTAGTATAATTACAATACGAATAAATACTAAAAATATAGTTTTAAGCATGATCCATCTTTTTAAACGGATTGTCTTAGCATTTTCATTTACTATTAGTTAGCTATTACAATGTTTATCGGTTTCGGACGAAATTTTCTTAAAATTTTATTTTAAGCTAACTCTATTCTCATACAATTATTGTTGCATATATTAAGCAAATAAGAGTGTTTCAATCAGGAACCCTCATCCAGTAAATCTATTTTGGTATATATCAAACGTAGAGCTCTCTTTTGTTCTGATAAATTATAATGAAAAAGTGAAAATAACGCAATAACTTTCAAGCCCTATAGCACTGCGTTTGAAAATAATTCCAAGTAATTTTGATTTTTTCATAACTACTTATACATTGCTACCTTCCCTTTTTGTAAAAACGTCAAGTCACTTGAAAATGTCAAGTTCTTTCAATCAATGGACCCAGAATACCATATAAAATGCAAAATTCGAATATATACGTGAGGAGCAATTGTACCCATACCACATTCAAAAGGTACAAGCTCTTATTGTGCCTGATTATGCTGCACGTCTGGTGTTTTGCTGATGGGCACTGACAAGAGTTGCGAAAGACGCAAACTTTGTTAGAGAAGTCTTATTTACTGACGTAGTTCAATCACACAAAATGGCATTTTTAATTTCAACAACAGCCATGTTTGGTCAGATGAAAACCCTCATGCTATTACTGAATCGAATCATCAACAACGATTTTCAATTAACGTTTGGCTTGGTGTTTTAGAGACAATATGATAGGAACTTTTTTTCCCAACCGTTTGACCGGCCAATTGTATCTCGGCTTTTTGCGTAATGCCTTGACAATATTGTTAGAAGATGTACCCCTCATTCATAGAATGAATTAGTGGTTGATGCACGATGGAGCTCCTGCACATTATTCAGTCATGGTCAGAAATTTCCTAAACGAAAATTACAACGGCATATAGATAGGTCGAGGGGGTCTAGTTGTGTGGTCACCTAGATCTCCTGACCCCAATCCGCTGGACTTTTGTATTTAGAGGTATTTAAAGTCGTTAGTTTATTCAAGCCCTGTGAATAATTTAAATAGATTACCGAATTAAGGTGAAAAAATTATCAACCAAATTATAAAAAATTGCCAAAAGTAGTGCAAAAATTATAATGAAATAAATCTAATTTTACAACATATCTGGTTTTAATTTAGTGAACGTTTTTCACCTTTTTACAGACTACTAACCCTTAGGAACATTATGCACACAACCACGATATCAAGACTTATCTAATTTTTTTACAAACAGAACAATATCAATTACCAATTTAGTTTCTCGTATGTTATACGTGTTGCTATTTACAGTTGCTGCAGAGCTTACCAATGTTCAAATAGACGGTCATAAGACCCAGGAAAGATAGTGGAACCAATATAATGGTCTGTCGATGAAAAAAGTTACATTTAAGGTTTGGTTGCTAAGTCACACAGGATTCCTTTAATATGTCGAGACCGTATCACTCGTCCGTTGAGGTGATGGAAACCAGACGTCAACCAGTGCGCAGAACGTCCCACCAAGCAATAATGTGTTCGGTGTCCCGTGCGAGTTTTAATATGTCAGTGCAATAGCGAACCTCTTTTTCTGTAATTTTGTAAAGCTAGTAACACTGGTCCACATCTATACGGTGTTTCTAATAACTTTCTTTACATGGGGATCTCGCTTATAGGAGATAGAGTATTTCAATATGAGAGTTTTGCGAATAAATTTAATTACCTACATTGGTTTGAAAGTTACCACCAGAAAGCAATATAAGAGTATTTCGAGTATCATCATCATCATCTTTCTGCATATATCGTACGTTCTTGAAGATGTTGCAGTGCGATTTGAACAGAATAATACATTTTCTAATGCACATTCCAATAAGCAATAGTTGCGTAGCCCTCTTTTTTTTTCACAATTTCCCATCCAATCGTGTGTTCCTCAAGATGCACCAAAACAGTACACCATACATAAACTTGTGTCGCGAGCGCTTGTTTTCGCCACCATTACTGGCTTGTCGTCTCTTTTTCTTCATCTCATACCTATCGAAAAGAGAATGACAGCAATAACAAAATCATGTTCAGTCACTAGCAAAACGGATACACTCAGACACGTAAGTCTTCCAAAACCAAACATTTTGACTGCCACATTCGGCTATTAGAATTTTACAAAAAGAAGAATACCAAACGATGGTAAGTGGTAAACTTTCGCACGAAAATAGATACAGTTCGGCCTTTTAAAACTTCTTATACATTCAACAAACTATCGCAAAATTAGGTTTAACAGATTTACTACAAGTATTATTTAATTTAACTGCCCTACTCCTGTAAATTCTCGCAAAGGAATGGCAAACCAGCGAGGTATTCTGCCTACTAAATCTTCTCTGGAGTAGAAGTGTTTACACTTCCAGTGGTTCCGAGCCCACGTTAAGCTGTAGGTCCTCTATGTCTGTGGCACTCTAAACGCGCAACACAGGCGTAGGAGAGAATATCGCTACGTCTCGTAAGAGATAAAGCACTCTATGAAGAACTCCTGTAAAATTGAATATCCGTTTAAATTTCTAAGTCAATTGAATTACATCTAGGTCTAGAAATTGTAGAAATTCGATTACCACTGTATCGAGTGATTGAAAAAGTTCATTTCATTTTCATTTTCACTGAGAAAAAACTTTCATTTGACAAGTTTTGTTGAATTTATACGAAGTCGAATGGACATTGTGAGTTTTTATGTTGGACGTTGTAGTCTTATAAAATAGCTATAACCAAAACCAGGAAAGGTGAAAGCTGTATGAATCTCGTAACACAAACTAACTTGTATGTGCGCAACTATTTGTGATACATATATAAGACAGAGATAGTAACTAATCAGTGTGTTAGAAGCATTTAACACCGCATTTGACTAGTGTAGTACTAACTTAGTCAGACTTAAACTGTTGATGTCATAATTTGACTTTTGCTGACAGTTGAGTTTCGTAAACACCTCTATTCATTTCTTTCAATATTTTCGTACAAAAACAATTTTTTTCAAAACTAATTTTTCTCTGTTGTTGAATTTGTGACATCAATTAGTTAGTGCAAGGTAAGACACTAAGCTCTCAACCACAACAATTAATTTGTAATTTGTTGGATTACTTTGGATTACTACCATTGTCCTGTGTACAACAGGTAATAAATTCTTCTTCTTTTTCATCTTAACGTAGGACTTTGTCCTGGTACTCCCTTCACTGGTCCTCAGTTGAGGTTAATATTCATCTATCCTTCCATGTCTTTGGTGGTCTTTCCTGCGGCCGTCTGGTGTATGGTTTGTCCATCATTGCTATAGCTAGTCTCTCATTGTCCATGCATTCGATGCGATCTCTCCAGCCTATTCGTCTATCTCGAACCCATTTCCCCACATTTGTCACTTCCCAGTCTTCCCTTATTTGTGTGTTCCTAGTTCTGTCTCTAAGACTTGTTCCAGTTATCATTCTTAACGTCTTCATCTCTGTTATTCGTAAGATTTGCTTCGTTTTATTTGTTTCGCATCTCGCCTCAGCCCCTTAGGTGAATATGGGTCTCACACAGGTTTCATAGATTCTAGTCTTACTGTCAATATTCATGTACCTGTTTCGCCATATTATGTCTCGTAGTTGTCCTGATATCCATACCGCCCTCCTTGCTTGTGATCTCACTTCTTCCACTATATTCCTATTACTTGTTATGTCTAATCCCAGATATTAAAATTTTCTCACTTGTTCAATGATTTTATCTTCTACCATAAATTAATTTTATTAAATTGTTGTTAGTTTTATTACAATGTGTTATTTGGTACAGCGTGTAGCAGATGCTGTGGGAATTAGCCTTCCATCAGTGCAGAGGACAAAATTCGCAGTCAATGAAGTTCGATATTGTCCAGACCAGGAAAGAAACATCCAAGAAGGAAAACAAAATCGGAGGATTTGCCAGATTCTCCAAAAATAGTAGTAAGAACATTGTACGCAGAAAGCGAATTAAATAGTTGAGGTTTTCAATGATGTTATTTCATCGTTGTGTTTTCTTATAGAACATGTTACCATCGCATCACATGAACTTAAACAGTGCCGCATATTACTAAATAACACTAGCTTAAATCGTGTTCTACGTAATATTAAATTTAGGAAGGATAACAATCAACCAGCTTTCACTGAAAAAACAACCATTGCCAACATGCGACTTTAGTGTTAAGAGGTTATATTGAAAATTTGACTTCACCACTTCCACGAGAAGTAGTCTTCATGGATGAAACGTGCATTTTTCTAAAAGGAGTATAAGAAAACCCGAAAGTTTTATTGTTGATCACGTTGGCTTTAAACCGGGTTTTGTAGAAAATTATTTCATCCTTATTATTTGCATCCAAATCGCAAAAAGAAGATCATCATGGTGAAATGAGTGGGGAAATGTCTAAGAAGTGGTTGACTACACATATGTTAAATAATCATTACGGATAATGCTCCATATCATTCAACTAATAGAAAGATGCTGTCATCAGCTTGGACAAAACCTATTATTGCAACTTGGTTAACCGCAAATAACATTCCTTTCGGTCCAAGCCTTCACAAAGTTGAATTACTTACACTGGCTACATTGCATAGGACAAAAAATGTTAGGTGGTTGATGAATTATTAAAGAGTTGTTGACATGAAGTTCTACGTTTGCCACCAAACCATACCATACTGTGAATGTAATGCCATCGAAATGATATGGGCGCATGCAAAAAACTATTACAATAACCATATTGGCAGAGATGGTTATGGTGATGACAAGGTCATTCCAATGTGGATGGAATCACTACAACGTTGTACTCCAACGATATGAGGAAATTTTATACTTCACACCGAAGACCTTATTAAGAAGTGGTATGAACTTGAAACGATTTTAAATGTAAAGGTGAATGAAATTGTAATTCATGTAAATAATTTATGCGATTCTAGTTCGGATTGTAGTGATGGGAATGACTAATTTTAAGAATTTATTTTTCATTAAAATAGTTTTAATAAAAAACTAAATAAATTTTTAATCTTTTCAATTTCCTTCTACAATAACTGTTAAGGTTTGTAAATATCCAATTTGTATTTGTAGTTTTTCCTCTGTTTTGAGAGCATGTGAACGACATATTTTGCATTTTAAATAGTAGCTTGCACCTCATTTTGTAAAGCACACATACATGGTTGTTGCAACATAACCTTATTTCTAAACGCCAAATGTATTGGCAACTATAACATTTAAAATTGCCGCCAAATATTTAAACTTTAAATATATTTGCAGTTGATAATTTGACTAACTTTCTTAAATCCTAAATCATACGTACCCCTCATATTTCCTGGTCTTGATTATAAGTATGGTGGGCATATTAGGCTTTATGAATGCGTAGCAGTTTGTGGCTATTGTGCGCGGTAAGTGCTCCATAACTAGTTGAGCGATATGGTCATTATATGTTCCTTTTAAACCGTGGTGGATTCGAAGGTTTTTAGGGTTCGGCGATATGGCTTTTAGACTGTGGACCAATAATTGCAATGGTGTGATGCTATCTCAATTGGCAGAACGTTGGCTTTCTGGGCAAACTGTCGATTATAGATCGGGTTTGCTTTCCCAGCAATACCATGCAACGTATAAAAAAAAGCTTGTGCTGCAACACACCACAATTCCTCAATCCGGATGGCAACCATGTGGTCTTAATGTCATAAACATCTGGAATTTCCGTCGTTCGAAATCAAACTGTAAGTTCCCCGTATTTCTACGCGTAGGAAAAGAGGAGAAGCAGGCACCCAACTGTCAGACGAGACGAAAATGTTGTTAACGACCAATAATTGCTACTAACACTTGCGGTTGCAGATTCAGCATGGACACTACTTTTAGACTTATTGTTAAATAATCTAATATTTACTAAATGATTCAAAGTGTGTATGATGACCGACAGTTTGCAGGTTCTCCATATTTTTTAAGTGTCCCGAACCCCAAGGAAGATACTAGCAGAAAAACGCATAACTCCCTTAATTTACGGAGCGACAAAAGAAAATCTCAGTTTGCGATTATGACGTGTTCAGAAGAACTATCCTGACAAATAAAAGGGTGTATGCATAAAAAACTGTTTGATTTTAAACTTACGTAGAACACGGAAGAAACCCCTGCTTTCCGAGAAGCAAAGACGTCAACGTTTGCTAGGGGTCAAGGAACATCGCAGCTGGACCACAGAACAGTGGACGAAGGTGCTATTTAGTGATGAATTAACTTTTACTAGCAATAAACGTGCTATAAAAAAAGCAATGCGTATATGTTTCATGGGGAAGAGCTTCCACCAAAATCTGCAGGATGTAGAGCTCGGAAGAAACCGTTGGTTTCTGAGAAGCAAAGACGTCAATTTCTGTTATACGCCCAAGAACATGGCAGCTGGACCACACAGCAGTGGGTAGAGCTGCTATTTAGAGATGAATTAACTTTTAATAGCGTGCTAATAATAGTAACGTGCTGGCAATGCATACATGTTCAATGGGGAAGAGCTTTCACCAAAATTTGGGGGATGTAGAGCACGAAAGAAAGCCCTGGTTTTCGAGAAGAAAAGACGTCGACGTGTGTTATAGGCCAAAGAACATGGTAGCTGGACCATAGAGCGATGGGTGAAGGTGCTATTTAGTGATGAATCAAATTTTAATAGCAATAAACGTGCTGGCAATGGCTACATGTTTAATGGGTAAGAGCTTCCACCAAAATTTGCGGGATGTAGAGCACAAAAGAAAGCCCTGCTTTTCGAGAATCAAAGACATCCACGTGTGTTTTGGCCAAAGAACGTGGCAGCTGGACCATAGAGCAGTGGGAGAAGGTGCTATTTAGAGATTAATCAATTTTTAATAGCAATAAACGTGCTGGCAATGCGTACATGTTTAATGGGGAAGAGCTTCCAGCAAAATTTGCAGGATGTAGAGCATGAAGGAAAGCCCCGCTTTTCGAGAAATAAAGACGTCTACGTTTGCTATACGTCAAGGAACATGGCAGCTGGAGCACAAAGCAGTGGGAAAAAGTGCTATGTAGTGATGAATCAACTTTTAATAGCAATAAACGTGCTGGCGATGCGTACATCTTTCATGGAGAAAAGTTTCCACCTAAATATGCAGTATGTAGAGCACGAAAGAAACCCCTGGTTTCCGAGAAGCAAAGATGTGGTTTGTTATAGGTCAAATAACCCGGCAGCTGGGCCACAGAGCAGTGGGAGAAGGCACTATTTAGTTATGAATCAACTTTTAATAACAGTATACGTGCTAGTAATGCGTACATGTTTCATGGGGAAGAGCTTCCACCAAATTATAGAAGCACGAAAGAATCCCTTGCTTTCCGAGAAAAAAAACGTCAACGTTTGCTATAGGCCAAAAAATATGGCAGCTGGACCACAAAGCAGTGGGAAAAGGTACTATTTAGTGATGAATCAACTTTTAATATCAATAAACGTACTAGCAATGCGTACGTGTTTCCAAGTTTCCACCAAAAGAAACCCCTGCTTTTCAAGAAGCAAAGACGTCAACCGGTGTTATATTATGGAGTTACATGTCTGCTACATGTCGTTCCTCTACAGATACCTCGAAATCCTATTAGACGCTGCCCAAGTTGACAAGACCTGCTTGGAAAAGAAACGCTTGTTTTTCAGAACAATATAGTGTTTCTTGCCATGGGATAAAACTGATTAAGCTGGACACTAAACCGGTTAGGTTAAAGCGTGGATGACCGCCAATAAAATCAACTAGCTGGACTGATCAGCGCAATCACCACCTGGAATCTAATTTGACTAGAACAGCATATCTAAGAGAACCCATAAAAATATAATTAATAGAATATGCCATTTATGTTTGGTATTGCTATATGTTGACGGAAGAACTATAAGAACTGCTAAATTCTATGCCGAGAAGATGCGAATGGGTCATCAAGAAGATGTGAATGGGTCATCAAAAAAGATGCGAATGGGTCATCAGGAACAACGACTGGCCAATGAAATACTAAAATTAGTTTAAATGTGAATAATATGTTGCGTAAGGTTTTTGTCTTAATTTACACTGCATAATTTTTTTAATTTTGAATAATTGTATACCTTTAGCAAGCGCAATTATTGCTGTGTTTGTATAGTGATTAAGTACCTATTAATACAGACAGCGAATGGCTGAAAACTGTTTGAATGAACATTATACCATTGCTCAATTTTAATTGTTTTGCGAAATCAATACTTTTTCTTATGAGAAAGAAAGCATTTCTTAGTTTTAGTAGGGGTGACTGGAGCTCGTCAATTTAAAAGCACTCCTTCATTAAGACACCATTGGGTGGATCTATAGTAAAAAATTCTTATTGATCTTTGATTTTTTAATTACACTGATCTCATATATGTATATATCACAAACATGGACAGCGATCAACAATAGTGCGGGGAAAATGAAAAGGAAACTATAACGTAGAGTTATTTAATATTTGAGCCGTGCAAGTCTGGGTAGGCAATTAGTAAAAACACGAGCCCCCACAGGAGGGACTAAATGAGCGGCTGGTGGGAGACAGCTGCCGCAGTAACTCATCATGGCCCCTCTGCCTTCACCTCTTCGCCAACATCATCCCGAGTCAACACAACCGACGCTCTAAATGCCTATCATCGTATTTACAGTGATTGCGCGATTCGAGCTATTAAGCAAAAAGCTTCATCATTAATAAACCTAAAACGTTCTCATTACGGAGTGTTTTATTTCTGTCGTAATATAAACAGGAGTAATTGCTTTAAAACATACAATAAATACATCGTTTTCTCTCCCTAACAAAGGACGCTACGGATTTACTGCTTTAATGTCTCCTTCACATTTAATGCCTTCCTAAAATAAGTAAACACGGAAACGCCAATCTAGTTAATAATTTATTAAATCAATAGAAATTCTTGCAGGGGTTTCCTTTTAAATAGAAAAATGGGCGTAACACGTCACTTGAGCTTTACTATATCCCCAACAATAATCTATGTACAAGTTTGTTTTAAACATAGGAAGAAACGGTGCAAAACTGGTAACAATACACAGTGTAGCAATTCATTTCTTGTATATCAAAATACTGCTAATAACGCCTGTATATAAATTGTAAGTTATGTTTATTAGTAATTCCAGTACATCCTTAAAGGCCGGTGAAGTATTTATCCAAGCATGTTTTACACTCGCAAATCAATTTTAAAATTTGAAATTACGGGAGACCTTCACAGTCATTATATCCAAACTTACATATACAAAGACAGTTTGAAGTATAGGAAAATCCAAAAGTGTTTCAATCACTTTTATTTGTATTCAGTATAAATCTCTTGTTCTTCTTCTTCTCCTTCTGATTATAGGCCAATGGCCTGTTAATTCTATGAGCCTTCTTTGCACGTATGCCGGACAGGGCCTAGACTAACCCGTCGAACAAATATGAAATTATCGAGTTCCTCAATTCCTTTCAAAAACGCTTGGTCAAAAACTTATTGGTATCTTCTTCTTCTTCGTTTCTGTTGTTCCTCTAGGGAGCATAGGGCGTCCGAGGACGTTACACTGACAATATATAGTTAATTAGAAATTAGCGTGTTTTTATTATTATAACATTACTTATTAGCATATTTCCGTTTTAATGGCCCTTTTCTATCTCCTCTGGATGTATCATTCCAGGTGTTTTCCATTTCCCTGTAAGACCTTTGAAGACTCCTACGTCATTTTTATACGCAATTCTTCTCGCCCATCCCACACATTTCCAAACAGGCTATGCTTCATATAAAATCTTTTGGAAAAATTCATTTAAAGTGTTTTTTAAATGTTTGCAAACTATTTTTTAGTGAAGTCATCATTCTCTTCCATTAAAGATCTATTTGTGTATTTTTTTCAGTGTTCATGTTTATCTTGTTGTTTCCGCGTTTGAAAAACGTTTGTCAGTAACACTTTGGTGAGCAAGCATCAGTACGTGGTGTATTATAATAAAATGAAATGTGGCGTTATAAATAAATCTAAAATGCGTAATTTTTACCTTAACTACATTATCTGATATTTTATTATAGATTGCGTGCATTATATCTATTGCCAAGTTTCATAGAATGCACCTCTTCTTTATCTGCGAACGACCACATTTACATTCTATACGTATGAATCTGGTTGTGGAACTTTTATTCGCTTTCTGTTTTTCCATAAGTGTATGTGTTCTGCGCTGTTCTCTATTTTCTACTAGAAATACATAATTCACCCAATATTGTGTGATGCCTAATATTTGTACAAACGAAGTCTGGCATACACGCAGGTCTCCGTTTGATGATTTGCTTATAAAACATTTTATGACTATCGGCTGTTTATTACATAATGACGTTTACATGGTTCCACTTAAACGTAAGCATTTTCCATACGTATATCTATGGCCATCACAGTTAATTTTACCGATGTAATTTTTCAACAATAAAGCAAATTCTAACAATCGTTCCGATGAACAGCTAAGAAGTACAATAAATACATTTATTTTTTACTATCTTGTATGTATTTTTTATACTACTATTGTATAAATTCAATGTTTTAGGCAAAATCGATACATATCTGTTTAGTAAAACTGGAGAAGGGAAGACAAATTTATGGAATGTAAATTTGTGAGTACTCTTTGAAAGTTGCGGCATAAATTATTTAACCGTGGACACAATTTCTGTTGTTAGTTGGAATCACAAAAACAGTTATCAAAAATACCAGTGGTGGAAGCTGAATAGAAAAACCCACAATACACATAATTTTGCTAGGAAAGTTGTTGGTATTTAGCACAAAGGCACCATTACATTCTCAACAATTCAATATATGTTGTTTTTGTTTTTGCTTTTCTGCAATACAGCAACATTCCAAATGCTTTTGTTCCCCTGCGTTTTGTCAAGGCGTTTTGATTGAACTCTATACACCTAAAGATTAAACAGTGAACAACGATATAACGAAGTAAATGTTTGAATTTGTACTGTTTGCTGTATTGTATTTCCCACTTACAACGAGCGCACGTTTGGATAAAAAAATAAGTAAAAATGTATGTAGACGTGGTCTCAGAGGCTTCAAAGCATAAAAACTGCAGATAAACGACATATTACAAAAAAATGCTACAGTGAATATTGTATCTGCATGTGCATTTACTACACATTTGTTTTTCATAGTAGATAATAGTACAATTATGTGGACATTTTTTTTGATATAAATGATTTTTTGCTAGTAATAAATACATAATTTTCCGCAATTTTTTTGAGATTATCTCGGATATTGCGTTTTACAGGTATAACGACCAAATATCTGTACACCCAAGATCTTCTTACAACCGAGTTAGACTCTATTTCTATTGGGTGAAACACGTACAGGAAAAACCTCCACCTTTATTCTTCTTCTCCTACTTTCATCTTTCATCTTTATTATTAAAATATTTCTAATAACTTCAATAGAGGTTAGTAAGATGAAAAACTTAATATATCTAACACATTTTATCTTCTTTAGACCAAGACAGTGTAGAAGTAATGTTACGGGCAAACTTAAGCTACATATGAATATCTGAAGAGTGAGTTCATAGCACTAATATAATTGAAAGTCATATCAACATATTAAGTATTGATCTTGTGAAGAAATTTGAATTTTAGATGTTATCGAAAATATCGGTTTCAGACCTATAACACATCGTGTTTACATCATGCTTTTTCATTACGTGCGTCTGTGTGTATGTGTAGGTGTGTTTGTGTATGTATGTATGTGTATGCGTGTATCTATGTATGTGTATGATTGTATCTATGTATGTGTATGATTGTATCTATGTATGTGTATGATTGTATGTATGTATGTGTATGATTGTATGTATGTGCATGATTGTATGTATGTGTATGATTGTATGTATGTGTATGATTGTATGTATGTGTATGATTGTATGTATGTAGTTGTATGATTGTATGTATATATGTATGTGTATGATTGTATGT
>JABXWE010015610.1:0-23354 GCA_014611495.1 Limonius californicus
TACAGCTTGAAATTCAAAATAGTGTTAGTTCTTAGTCAATTTTCATCCTGCCTCATCGATATAAAACACCAAATTTAGACCGAAATAAAAATTGCTTAATAAAAAATAAGCACTAAAGTAATTATGTGTTAGCGTAAACATATTTAGTATATGGCAAAATAAAAACAAATACAGCTAGAATTACGTATATGCCGCGTTATGTGTTACAAATGACTTCCTCTAAAACCAAAACAATTTGACCAATTTCAATTCATGGGCACTTCCTGTTTTGAGCTATATTACAGGACCATTAGAAATGTCATAGAACAATACAATTACAGCTTGAAACTTAAAATAGTGTAAGTTATTAATCAATTTTCATCTTGCCTTATCAATACAAAACACAACATAGGACCCAAACAACAAATGGTCATAATCATGACGGGAGGCATTTTTCCTTTTCCTACGGAGTTAGCGCACATTGAAAATGCACAACAAGGTGCTTTTAAATTTATATTGCGCTTCGTATAGGAAAAAGTGTTTTGTATTTTTGCATACCTAAAAATACATGTTGATTCATAAAAAATATGCGTAAGTATATTTAGTACACCAGACAATAAAATAAATACAGGTACAGATACACATTCAATAATTCATTAATAAAGAGAATTAATGAAAGCTGCCGTGACTTTATATTGTGTCTGAAAGACTATTTTACGTCAAAGGCCTTTTCTTCTTAGATAAACGAGTGCTTATTTTTTTCAGTAGTCATAGGTCTTTCTGCTTATATTGCTGGAACAACAGTGTGTAGTCCTCTATCTGCATGACCCAGTTTTATGTTCCTTACACTCGACTAATGTTGTAAAAATCCTCTTCTTTGTCAATATTCTTTATTGTGTTTTTAAGCATCTGCTTGGATGAATGAGAAAAAACGCTATTTTCCAATGACAAAAAGGGCAAGTTTAACACGATCTTGAAAAGTCAAACGAGTAAAAATTATCAAATGGGCACCTACGAAATAAACTGCGTAAAGATGTTCACAAAATTTAGTAACTTAGCCAGGACAGGCGCATTGTTCTACGGCACTGTCAACTTTATATAGAGTTGGGCAAAAGTACACAACAATATAAATATCTCTACTACAGTAACTGTGATTTAAACAAAATTTTCAACATGAAATTGCCGACTGGTCGACAGTCGTATTACAAGAAGCATCAGCAGAAAGCTATCCGACAAGACCTGAAGATGGCAAATGTGACTTTGCCGAAACGTCGTCAAGACAACCAGCCCGGTCCGTCCCAGTACCAAGAAGTTGCTACGCGGAAGAATTCCTGGAAACCAACCACAGCATATACAGGGTGTCTCAGAAAGAATGGACCAGCGTTTAGTCATAGATTCTTTAGGTAAAAATAAACCGGTTAAACCTAATATACCTTAGGCAGAAAGCCCTTCCTTAAGCAGTTATAGGACCTTAAAGTTCAATTTTTTATTTTTTCTTTTTATTGTAATTTCCACAAATCTAAAGATGTTTCTTTGAAATTTGGTACACGTACTTACTATTATGCAATACAGAGACAGAATTATTTTCATTAACCAGACTTGACCGTAAGAGGCACTTAACCTACCACTGAAATCTTATATTAGCTCTAACTTTGTTATTAGTAGAAAATTTTAGGTTATTTTCTGAAAGAAGATTAAAAATTACAAAAATGTGGTATTCCTAGTTCATACGTGTAAAGGCAACCGTTTGCCTTAAAATGCTTATCCAAGTTTTGGGTTGCCGTTACGACGTGCGATTATCAGGTAGCCATGATCACAAAAACAATGGGTAGTGCTTGTGACCTACAGTAAAGAACAATGCTAAGTCAATTAAATACTTTGGTGTTATAGAAATTGTATTTTTAATTTCTGTTTTGTTTACGAAAATGCCTCGACATAACGAATAACGAGGCAGCTCACCTGTATTTCTTTGTATTTTGTCATATGCTGCACACAACGCTAACACATAATTACGTTAGTGCTTATTTTTTTATTAATCAACACGTATTTTTTATGTGTGCAAAATCCTTTTCTCTATACGTAGCATCGTAACATAAATTAAAGAGCGCTGTATTTTTAATGTGCGCTAACCCTGTAGGAAACGGATATATGCTTCCCGGCATGATGACGACCAATTGTTGTTTCGGTCCTAAGTTTGGCGTTTTGTACTGATAAGGCAAGATGAAAATTGATTAATAACTTACACTATTTTGAATTTCAAGCTGTAATTGTATTGTTCAATTGTTACAGTCGCAAAAAAGTTCCACGTTACGGCGCCAATTTGTTACCGGCCAATCGCGCTTTTTCGACGAGTCGTAACTATCTTGATGGAAAAGGGCCTACAGCTTAGCTCAGAGGAGTAGGGGGAGTTCGTGAAAATCGCTTATGGGAGAAAATCTTTAGTTGTGTACAGGGCGAGTCAAAATAAGTGGGCGCCACCTTCCAAATCCAGCTGATTGTGTAGGTCCTCGTGGAAGGCCGAGAAGCCAACAGCTTACGGGGATGGAACCTACCTTTATTTTGTGCCTCCTCCTATATATATTTGAAGCTTGCAAAATTCTTACACCAGCAAGTACAAAAGACACAATAAGAGACAGTAAACTTTAAAACACATATAATAAAATAGAATATGACCATACAATCAAATGACACGAGTTATAACACCAAAGAGGTTGAAGTACAGAATTAAAACCCTTGAACGTTCAGGAAACGACGCCGTTGAGTCACAATATTTATACTGCGATATATCTGTGTGGTCAATGGCGTAGTTTACAGGAAAACACAGCATAAAGTTTCTTTTTACAAATATTTCGTGCAAATAAAAGATTTTTGACTGAAGGTCGCTTTTTTTTTTGGGTTTAACAAGACAAAGTTTAATTCCGCTAAATTTTGCAAGTCGCGCGCAAGTTTGGTTTCACCACACACAAAAAAACTGGTCTGTTTTACCTTAAAGTCAGAGGAGTAGGCACATATAATGGCGATTTCCAGTTGTAGGGTCGAAAAACCATAAAGGATCGGAGAACAGCGTCCTTCGGGGCAGCGTTGAGACAAGATGTAGTTGTTACGCCCCTGTAGAGGGCCGAGTTGCTTTCAACTAGGTCAGATGACGTGGAGACAGAAGCGAGACTTTTTCGGACGACGGAAACGAACCAAATTCTAGCAAAACACTTGCACGATATTTCTTTATTTCCTTTTACATCACAAGTATCCGAACTAAATTCGACAGGAGCAATTATAATCTTTAATTGTCCAAAACCAAGGCGTACATTTTGCTATCACTTATATATATATATATATATATATCCGACTGGAAGTCGATTTACTCTTGCTTTACAGCAAAACAAAACGGTACGGTAAAACAGAACAGCAAAAGCGCCGCGAAGAAAAGAAACCAATATGCAACGTTTACAACCGTCGGTCTCAAGGGTCTGACTGTCACTCTTGTAACGGCCCTTGATTGATCGTATTTTCGAAGACCGGAGTCTGGCGGAGATCTAAGGCCGACTGAATTCAAAACGTAACGGGAATCAGCACCCCCCTCAAAAGGTTGCATCACATTACGAAATGTTACGCAAGAAGTTCTAGAAGGAATTCGTTTTTAACGCGCGAGTTCCAGGAAGCGTTTGAGGTCGAACGTGGAAGAAAACGAAAGTCTGCAGTTTTTACACAAAGAAACTATTAACGTATCTCGAACTTCGAAAGGCAAAACAAAATAGTGAAACGGTAACCCAAAATAAGAATTCAATTAAAACAGCGATATTCATTCCTACGAAGCGGCAAACAAATTACGGAACTAATAAAGTATAGCGGCAAATTTGAAAATCACATAACACAATTTTTAATCGGCCTGTACAGAGCTGATAGCTGGCCGTTTAGTCGCTGAGGCTGGTTGCAAGAATTTTGTCAAGAAGGGTTCGCGTTTTAAAAAAGTTTGAGAACTAGTGACGTAGAGATTTAAAAAGCATAAAATTAGATTTTGGTGATTTATTAGTGTGATATATGCCGTAGCCAAAACAAATACGAAGCAGCCAAAATTGTGCTTTATAACAACCTGAATAATCCTTTTTTGAGTTTCCTAATAATCGAAACAAGTAAGATTGGAAGTACTCTTCGGATATCTAGCGAAACAAATCTCCGGCTGAAGAGGAGGACGACTCCTAAACAGCCATTGAGTTGTAATTTATACAGGTAGTCTTAATTTTAGGATGACATGTATATATTATGATTTAATATGCTTAACGTGACCATTTATTTTTTTCCTCAAAACGGGACATCTACTAATTTTTAGGTAATAGTGTATTTTATTTAACTTTTCACATGGGCTTATTGCACGGAAAAAAACAAAGCGTTCGGAATGTGCGTATGTGAGCACTTCAGAATCGGCATTCTTGATTTTGTCTTTGTTCCCGTCCCGTCGACCGAAAACAATACATATTAGATGTGCTTGTTTGTTTGTTTTATTTAACGTCGCCCTATTTCTGCTACTATGGCTAATCACCGACGCCAGAGAGCGATCCTACCACACCTAGATGTATATTAAATTTAAGTTAAATAAAAAAAACGTATATTATTCATAATTTCTATTTATTAATGAAAATAAAAAAAAAAACACCTGAAAATAGATCATTTATTTGGTCTTATATTTTTTTGAAGAACAAATTTGCTGAAGTATAATTGGCGTTGATTTTAAATACGAATGAAATTCTTGGCACGATTTCTGAAAATACACTTTCGTAAGTAATATGGCTTTGAGAACTGGGACTTTCAGTTGTGTTTTTTCGGGGGAAAAGACCCTGTCTACGAGTGCATTAGTGCCGGGCAGACAAAACATATTCAAGAATTATAAGAAAGTTCGTATGTTTCAAATTATTGTGTGAAAGTGTTTGAACAATTCCACCCAACGATTTTCGGTTGAAACATTCCCAGTGTTTCATTCTGTCAGTTTTTGTAGTGTAATGTATTTGGAAATAAGTGAATACTCATCAAATACTTCTGTGTCTTGTTTAAAATCAATACATCCTTTTGCAATCAATTCATCCATTAAATTTTGAATTTTTTCCCACTTAGGTATTTTGGTTAAATTCGCCCATTCATATATTTTTAATTCTTCAAAGAGCACAGTCCGCTGCTCCAAATATTCTTTGTTTATTTTATAGAATTCAGCAGCTGTAGTTTTTTATATATTCTTCGTCACCACCACTGTAGCCACTTTCTTGCAATTTCGCCATTAAATTGCGAACGGAGTGGGGAAGAAACAGAGTACTTTGTTTCAAAGCCAAATTGTTATTTAGTTGATTTATTTCCTTTGTTGCTCTAATTGCAGAAATACTCTGACCCTCGATCTTTAATACAGCTTGATGTTACGTTGTTGGCTGTGCATACATAAAAAGGAGTCATAATTCAGAGTTAGTGTTTTCAAAAAAGATTCTCAATATGTTTGGGCATTTATCCATACTCAAAAAGTAGTTTTGAATGACTTGTACAGTTTCAAACTCCTCTCAATAGCAGCCATAAGCGCAAGCCACCTAGTTTTACTATAGCCTAGCAAGTTGTGATACTCTGCGTCAACTCCATTACAAAATTCTTTCAGAACTTCCACGCGAACACAATAGATATAAAAGTGTGAATATATTTTCACAATAAAGCATTCAAAGTCTATAGGTAGACAATCTGTGGCAGTTTTAATTGCGTTGTGAATTATGTGTGCTCCATACCCGATTCCTAACAATGTTCTTCCCAGAAATAAATTTAGTTTTGCGTAAACATTGTTGTTTCATTCCGCCAAAATTGCAGTTAGTATTATCTCCACAAAATGCCACAAATTTTGAAGTCAAATTATTTTCTGTCAGTACTTTCATGAGATAATTCATAATAACGTCTGATGTTTCGCCCGGTTGATCTTGAAATTCTAAAAGTTTGACTTGTGTCCCTTCGTATGGTAAAAAAAATCGCACTAAAACAGGGAATATTTTCTTGGATCCGTGGTTCGAAGCATCAGTTAATATAGTAACACAGTTGCATTTACTGAGGAGATCTTTTAATTCACATATTACTATTGGCGCTAACACATTTACAAAAATATCTTCTGTTTTCGCCCGGGCACATCCAAATTTCTGTTCGAAACATGTTTGAATTAACTTAGAAACACAATCGTTAGAGCGAAAACTGTGGTTCTCTTGCACCTTGTGGTAAGCCCAGACACCTTCCGCCGTAGCAATTTCCAGATCTTCCGAAGTTGGTGAATCCGTTTTCTTAAAAAAATTAATCAATGAAAAACTTGTAGCGGCAGCAAGATCGGAATTTTTATGTTTTTCTGATCTTAAATGCTGGTTAATATCGCTGGCACCTCCATGTGCTATGTTAAATTCTGCACGACACTTTTCACATCTGACGTCGGGTGGAGTAGTTCTTTGCTTTATAAACGGGTATTTAGTCTGCAGATGAACATTAAAAGTACACTTGCGTTTAGGCATTGTTAAAGTGAAGGGTTCATATGGAAGAAACTTAAATTAACTACAATAACATACATCGATAAAAAAAGAATAATCAATCGTTAAGAAAGATGCTGTCTTGTACGTCAGGTTTGGGTATGTGTACTCGGTTCCGAGGAGCGCGCGGACTGCTTACAATGTGTGAGATTAATTGGCATGCCGATGATTTTAGAGTTTTAGCGCCTTTTTTTAAAGTTGTTGCCGTGGGTTGCTCTCTTTCTAAAAACGGGACATTTCGGCGCCCGAAGCTGTGCTTGGGTACAACGGGACAGGCTACCTAAAAACGGGACGGTCCCGTTCAAAACGGGACGTATGGTCACTTTAAATATGCTGTGAAAATTGATAAAATTGAAATTGCGAAACAAAAAGTAAATAGTTTTAATGATTCATTGTTAGTGTAGTCACTAAAAGATATTTGTAGATCCCAAACATACGCCTCATATACGCATTTCGCCCTCCTTTATAACTAATTTCTCTAGGTAATGAAATTTGTAAATGTTTGATTCTTCTTCAACTTGTAACCTCCCAAGAATAATTTATATGCCCGTACATTATGTAAATATAGATTAATTTAAGTCTTCTGCCCAGTTTGCAATGTATTTGTTCGGCGAATTGTTGTGGTAGTATTGTGTGTCAAACGTTTTGCCATAAATTAGTCATCAAGTAGTTTATTTACCAGTACGGAAGGAACTCTCACTAATAAGAGGGCATGAAGTTACAGTTCTGAGACCCAGTTCATTTAATAATCCTGTTACCACTTACCACAAGATATTACAGTAACGTACAATCCATGTTACAAGGGCATACATCAATTTATTTAATATTTAGTATAACTTAATAATAATTAATATAATGCCTTATTTGTGATAAATGTTTAAATAATCAGAATTATAATAATAAGTAGGTATATTATATTGCAATTTGCGGCGATTGCGAACAGTAAAATGTATCCAGGAACACGGTACACAACTTTTTCATATTTTTTATCTTAAATGTTTTAGACCCACCTGCCAACATCTGTGTTACCTTTAGAGTAAAAGCAGAAGAGAAGACCCATTTACACTATCAATAATATTAAACCCCAAACTATGTTTTCGGTTGCAAATTAAAATATTAGTGTGTTCTGTTTCAGTAATTAATTTCCTAGAAAAAATAGTTATAGTTTTTATATCAGAGCTCTAATTTCTTATAAATATTTAATATGTTTCGCTTCTACGCTATAATCACACACCCTCTTTTTGCGATACAGAAAATTAAGTTGCATTTATGATTATATTATTATGATTATCAGAACACCCAAGTCTAATTTATTACTAGTACAAATTAACAAAATTACTTCCGTTATTCCACTGCCCTTACAAATATACTTATTGGCTAAATAATTTCCGTGCGCGCGATTGTATTAATAAATGTTTCTTTGGAAATTATAAAGTAAATAAGTTTAGTAGAACATCCAAATATTAGGCTTAAGATACTTATATTATCAGCAAGTAGCATTTCATACTACTCCCTTACGTATATTTATTAACAACAATCAGCATATAATAAAATTGAATATCTCTCTTTTATCGTATCTCTAAATTCATGTTATTTATCTTTAGCCTAAATCTGCCTTCTGTATTTAAGAACATTATTAGGACGAAGTAATTCTGCTGTTGTTACAATTGCAACATTACAATTTTCACATGTACTGAAACAATATGTCAGCTATTAATCTTTCTTTCGATAAAGGTTGGCTGTACAAACAAAGCTTCCGTCTTAGCTTCAACCATGCAGTCAATACTATGATTAATTTTCGGCTTGGACCGCGTCGTCGATTGGAGGTCACACTCAGCAAAGGCAGGATTACTGATTACTGTTTGTGAACCTAAACAAACTAACGTTTCGCAAGACATTGCAGCTTGTATCTTCAGAGTCCTCGTTGTACTGGAGTTCGAGAAACCGCGTAAGCTTCAAACAATATTTAACCATGCAGTTTATATTATTTAATAAAATTATTGAATATCATTTAAAGTGTAGTTCAGTTATTATAGTCATTGTTTGCTCTAGAATGTTTGTATCTGAATGCATAACTTACCGCAGGGATTACGATGTTACCATAAGTTTCTGAAAACCTTTCATATATGGTAAAAACGGTTTTTTTTTTAAAGAATCGTGGAGTTGCCTCCCAACTTATGCCGGCTCAGCACATTTCGTGCTATTCACAGGTCTAACATGCCCCACCCTTGAAAAACCCCATGCCCCAGACACCACAAACACCCTGGGAAAGTGCAGTGCTCAGGATTCGAACCTGAGCGACTTTGGTAAAATAACTCCGAAGCCAAGCGCTGAGGCCATTACTCTACCGCGGTCCCCAAAAACGGGGGTTTAAACTACTTGACAAACCCTGATCTGTTCTATACAAACTCTTTTAAGATATTAAATAAACAAAGCCTCACAAGCTGCCTTAACTTAAACCAGAGCAGAAATCACACATTACTTACTACACGGTTGTTTTTACAAAAAAAATATTTCAGAAGATAGCGAAGGAAGAACAAGTGTTCACTTTAGCAGATATTCACATCAGACGTTGGAAGTTAATCCAAAACTGGATTATAATGGTTTATGACTTTGTATTTTTATGTATTGGAATTAGAATGCAAAAATGGGTATGGCACATCCACTTTGCATCCGCATTAATCAATTCTAAGTAAACGCGGTCTAAGGCCAAAGAGACGACTTCATTAGAATGTAGATAGTTTTTTTAGATATGAATGAAAGAATAGAATGTAGTGATAGTTATACCTTCTTCAGATAGATACTTGCAAGTACTTCCTAGAGGCATGGATATGCATTTTTCTTAATTCGATAACAGAAGGAACATTGGCTTGTACTTGGTGTAAAATGGGATTAACGTCCAAGAACAACATTTTTTTTCTATTATTTCAAAATTGACAGGGTCCAGATGTGCAGCACTCAGACCGTTTGATCCATTGTGCATCCTGTCTGTTGCGTGCCTCATCAGAGCAGCTCCGACCTTTTGATGAAGGCCAGGATCTGTCTCAGTGGGGCTCTTCGAATGTCCTCAGGTTCTGGAAACCAGACCCCGAAGACCCTGAATCTGAGAGTGACAAGTGCTGCACACCGACAGAGTACATGAATAGAGGTTTCTTCTTCTGTTTTACATTTACGACAGAGGGCATCGTTTTTGATTCCTAATGTGGTTAGGTGTTTGTTCAGATGGCCATGGCCTGTTAAGAAGCCTACAATGGCCTTGATGTCTTTTCTCCCCAGATTTAATAGGAAGTCTGTTTGCTTTTGGGCTGGTCCTTTTATGAGAAGTCTCGCTTGCCTAAACGGTTGTTGATTCCAACTTGGGACATCCTGATTTCTCAGTCTGTCCGGTATAGTGGCCTTAATTGAGGTTTGAGGTACGCCCACTGCTGGTTCGGGTCCCCAGAGGGCTCCAAGGAGCCCATCCGGGCCAGCCGATCAGCGTGTTCATTACTCTCAAACCCACTGTGTCCCGATATCCAACACAGCGTCAATCTAACGTTACGCTGCACCATCGCCTGTAGTTTTTCCCAGCATTCTAATACCAACCGCGAGGTTTTCTTAGCATTGCTGAGCGTTTTAAGAGCCGCCTGGCTGTCTGAGTATATAGTGATGGGCAAATTTTGGTATGCCCTACGAGTACATTCATCAGCGCATTCGGAGATAGCTACTATTTCCGCCTGAAACACTGACGTATGAGTCCCCAATGGTGTAGATAGTTCTACTCTTGGGGACTGTCCAAATATGCCTGCTCCAGTTCCGCCTGCCATTTTGGATTCGTCTATAAACCAGATTAGTCCTGTATTGGCAAGTAGATCCTGGGAATTTTCTGCCCATTCCTCTTTGGTGGGAATGTTGATTTGGAAGTTTCTGTTGAACGTATGCCTTGGTACCATGCGGTCTACCCCCATGCAGCAGATCTCTGGTGCACTGGATAGTATCCCGCAATGCCCCATGTTATAGCCCACGTTCTTCCATAAGTTTAATTGCTTTACGCTCCAGGCCGCTAGCAGTGCCTCCGACTTCACTGCCATTGACAGTGCTGGGAGCCCTATTAGCGCCTCGAGAGCAGCTGTTGGTGTTGTTCTTAGTGCACTCGTAATGCCCACACAGGCCAAACGCTGCACTGGATTGAGGATTGTTCCCATTCTTTGTGTATCTGCGCCTTTCCACCAGATAAGCGCTGCATACGTGATGATGAGTCTTACCATGGTTATGTACATCCATTGTACCACATTTGGTTTGAACCCCCAGGTTGTGCCAAAGGCACGTCTGCAAATTCAAAAGGTTGCAGTTGCCTTCCTTGCTCTTTCCTCTACATGGTGTCTCCAAGTAAGTCTTTGGTTAAGTATGACGCCCAGATATTTTACTTTGGAGTCCCAGGCTAGGGGAGTGTTGTATAAGGTAAGGGCCCTTTCTTGTAGGTTCCTTCTTTTAGTGAAGAGCACTGCTTTGGTCTTCGTTGGGTTGACCGTCAGCGAATGCTCTCTGCACCAGCGTTCTACGGTATTCAGTCCATATTGAGCAATCTCTAGGACTGTCCCGTGGAATCTACGTGGCCAAGATTACTACATCATCCGCGTAACCTTGAGTATAAAGACTTTGATTGTTTAGGTCCGTGATCAAGCTGTTTACTACCAAGTCCCACAGCAGGGGAGAGAGAACTCCCCCCTGCGGGCACCCTCTGGTAGTATAGGCTGTCTTACTTCCATCGTTGATGGTGACCTTGATGGTTCGCGACTGGAGCAGGTTTTTGATCCACTTTATGATCGTGTTGGCAAACCCCCTCTCCGTTACCACAGCGCACATCGAGTTGTAGGAGGCATTGTCGATCCTCTATGTCTAAAAAGATTCCGAGGGCTATCTCTTTGTGGAGCAGCGCCTTTTCAATCCTGTACACTAGATCATGAAGTGTTGTTTTCACAGATTTTCCTGGTTGATATGCATGTTGGTTCGGATGCAGCGGGTTTTTTTACCAGCGGTCCGTCCCTTAAATGTCTGTCTACCAGCTTTTCTAATCCTTTCAATAGAAATGATGTTAAGCTGATGGGTCTAAAGGCTCTTGGCTCTGCGTACGAGACGCGCGCCGGTTTTGGTAAGAATACTATCTTGGATACGCTCCAGGCTCTTGGAATGTAGCCTAGAGCCAAGCTAGCTCTGTATAACTTGCAGAGATTGTCGATGAAAGACTCCAGTCCTTCACTGAGAAGTGCCGGAAAGATTCCATCTTCCCCAGCTGCTTTGGAGGGATCAAAACAGTTGATCGCCCACTTCACTTTTTCATGTGTGACTATTGAATTGGCTTTATGCCAGTCCCCACGGTTTATATGAGTGATATTATTCCCACTCTGTCGTGTGTTGGATATTGCTGATGCCCCAGGAAAGTGGGTAACTAGTAACAAGCTTAAGGCTTCCTTCCCGACGGCTGTTTAAGCGGCCCCATTTTGCATTGGGGTCCGGTGCTAAGGCCTTGTGTAGTCTAACTGCTTCGGGTAGGGATTGAATCCCTTCGCAGAACGACTTCCATGACTCTCTTTTTCTCTGCCGTATGGCTGTTTTGTATTGTCTTTGAGAAAGATTGCAGTTTTCTCAGTCCGTTTCATTCTCGGTTCTCGGCCTTATTCAAGAGACGTCTTGTTTCTTTACAATGGTGATCTAGGGTAGTGCCCCACCAAGGAACATTCTACTCTGATCTTGCCACCACTAGGGGGCAATTTCCTTCGTAAGATTTTATTACAGCTTGTTGTAACAAATCTGCAACTGTATCAACATCTACTGTATCAGCCACCCTTCCAGGTACAGTCCCCATACGAGCCCTGAGGGACTCCCTGTAGGAGTTCCAATTAGTTCTGGCTGGGTTCCTGTAGCCTTTAGGTTGGCTGGTCACAGATGTGAGTGTAAAGATAATGTGTCGGTGGTCTGACAAGGAAGCTTAATTGGATACTGACCATCCTTTGATGCCCTGTAAGCGGTTTGGTGAACAAAGTGTGATATCAATTATCTCCTTTCTTCGCTGTGTCACAAAAGTTGGTTCATTGCCTCGGTTTTGAATCACTAGGCCAGTAGATGAAAGGTATTCCAGTAGATTGGAACCCCTTCCATTGATGTCTGTGCTCCCCCATATGGTGTGGTGAGCTATGGCATCACATCCAATGAGGAGATCTTTCTTCTTCTCCTTACAGTGTTGCACCAGATCACTGAGCTCTTTAGAGGGTGGTGGATCAGGCGAGTCGTAGGGAAAGTAGGCCGAGCGGACAACTACCTCTTTGGCTTCATCCCCATTTTTAAGTATCAGGGTACCAGCTGTTAGATCCCTGCAACAAAAATTAGGCGTAATACTTATATTCACGTCCGATGAGGCATAAATACAACTCCTGGGGGTTTCGTTTGGGGAACTATGTAGGAGTTGCCCTTTACTGATATTTAGTCCTTCAACTCTGCCATGCTTGCACCTTGGCTCTTGTATAAGTGCTAAATGTGTGTGCTCCACTGACAGCCGCCAAATACCACAGGCTGCTATGCAGTGTTGCAAATTAATCGGGATGAATGAGAGGACACATTTGGACAGCCTTTACCTCTCCTCCTCCATCGGAGTGGAAGCCGAGCTTCCTGTCTCCTCCACTGGGGATTCGACGGTAGGCGCCTGAGGCGCGGCCTTCTCCGTCTTGGTATCGAGTAACCGGAAGGTCACTCTGCATTTCTCCAGGGCAGCAGCTGTGGATTCGTCCACGCCCAGAATTAGCCTAACTCCCTTCGGGGAGGTTTGCACCTTCCGGTCATAGACCCTCCACAGGCGAGGCATAAAGTCAGCATTTTGCCGCCCCAGTCGCTTGATGACGATGTCGGTCTCCGTTGCCGGTCCTGGTATCCATACTGAAGCACGCTTCAGCTTTGGGATGGCGTTGTAATCTACTATTTGCAGATCCGCTCCTTCCACTATGTTGGAGCTGGAGATTAGCTTCCTCAGCCACTCTTTGCTCCCCTCGTCAGCACAGGAAATCGCCAGTACTCCCTGCGTCAGCTTTGTATCATGGAAGCAGGGAATGGTTTCCTCTTCTGGGACCCCACCCAGTTCCTGGGAGATCACCACATCTGGGTGTCCACCCATAAGGATGGCCACCTGTAGTAACCCAATTAAACACACATCGATAACATAAGTGTTTATTGGTTGTTCATAAGTGAGGTTCTTTGTATACCTTTTACAAAATTACCTTACTTGCTATTTAACCTAATAGTGCAATGACTTAACTATATGCTTACACACCAACTATAGGAAAGCTGAGTTGGCTTCATGTGCAATTACTGCAAGCTAGTAGCAAAAGTTCAATAACTTCTAATAGGTACAATTTTATACACAGAAGTCCATCACACCTTCCCCGCCAGAAAAAAAAATATTTGAAAGAATTTATTTCTTCTGCTGCAATACTAAATAAAAATATTAAAATATACTTAATTATTATTAACAAAATGTTTTACTCTATTCTTATGTACTTCCACTAATTTATTATTAATATCTAAAACAACGTTGTTATCCTTAACCTGACTAACGCTGTAAGGACCCTTAAATAATTCGTTTAATTTACTATCTTTATTTTCATTTTCTAATAATCCTTTATCGCCTACTTTATATTGACATGTTTTAGAACGTTTATCAAAAGTCTCTTTTCTTTTCATGTTTGTTTCAATTAAATTGTTTTCAGCATCACTCCATGCCGTCTGTAATCTATAATTTAATTCATTTAACTAGTCGTCAAAATTATAGAGTGGCTCATTTGTAGAAATATTAGATGGAATTATACAAGGTTTACCAAAAACCAGTTCACATCGAGAATACTTTGTAGAAGTATGTAAAGTATTATTGTATGAGAAACACCAATACGGTATCCATGAACTCCAATTGTTAGAGCCTTTCGCAACTTGCATGCGCAGATAGGCACCCAAGTGTTTATGCGAGTTTTCTAATTACTCTAATGTTTCATGGTGATAAGCTGTAGATGTAGATGATTAATGTTAAGCAATTTAAAGCAATTTTTAAAAATATTGGACATAAATTCCATTCCCTGATCTGTCAAAATTTCTTTGGGAATCCCATATCTTAGAATAAAATTATCCACAAATGACCTTGATACACTTTCAGATACTTTATCTTTAAGTGGGTAACACTCAACAAATTTTGTGAGATCACATTGTATTGTAAGGATATTCTTATTATCATTGACATCTACTGGAAGAGGACCTACTAAATCAAGAACAATTTTTTCAAATGCTGAAGAAGCCGTTGTGGTAATTGTCAATTGTTTCTTGTTTGGAATTGAAATATTTGCATTTTTGACAATAGGTACATTTTTTGACAAATTCCTCAACGTCTGTTGTCATGCCAGGCCAAAAATAATTTTTTTGAATATTCTTATTCATTCTACTTATACCAGCATGACCTCCCGTAGGTAAAGTGTGGTAATCGTTTAATATAAGTTGTCGCATTTGTTTATTTTCAATACGTTGCAAATCTTTTATAATGAATATTTTTAATATACAATGTTTAACTTCTTTTAAATCATTTAAAAATGATATGCTAGCATTATTTTTCAGCATAAGCAATTCTTTAACTTTATTGTTTGTGCACAGTTTCTCCAGATTTCCCAACATCGTACCTAAGTCATATGTTGTTCGGTAATTCTGGTTAAAATATATTATTTGTGATTTTTTATAATAAATAATATCTGTATACGTTTTTATTAAATGTTTACCCATGTTTTTATTCTCAAAAATTTCCCTAAATTTGTCATTATCGATAGGACGCAATTCTATTGAATCAACTGGACGTTGTAATACTTCTACAACAGAAGGATGATGAGGCCTCCTATTAGTAGCAACATTATTTTCATCAAGTTGAACTTGAGTTCGAGATTTTGTTTGAGCACGCGTCATAACATGTACACACTCACTTATTTTCCCACTCATTCTTTTTAACTCATTAGAATCGATGCACACACGCGATAGAGCATCGGCAACTACATTCTTAGAACCTGATACATATTGAATCGAAAAATCGTATTCCTGTAAAGTTTATCGGAATTTCGTTAGTCTATTTGACGGATTAACCACATTAAACAGGTAAATTACTTAATGGACGATAGTCTAAAAAAATTTTAAATTTTCTACCAAACAAATAAGGTCTGAAATGTTTAACTGCCCATACAACAGCCAAAAGTTCTTTTTCTATAGTACAGTAATTTTTTTCTGCACTATTTAAAGTTCTTGATGCAAATGCTACAGGTCTATTGTCAGAATTAGACAAGACAGCACCAATTGCATATCCGCTTGCATCTGTTGTAAGAATAAATTCGTTATTATTTGAAAAATTAGGATATTGTAATATAGGTGGGTTACTAAGTATCTTTTTTAAAGTATCAAACGCCTGTTGGCAATTTGCGGTCCAATCAAAAGGAACACCTTTCTTAGATAACCTATTTAACGGTTGTGCAATTTTAGCAAAGTTTTTAGTAAATTTTCTGTAATAATTTGCGAACGCTACAAAACGTTTTGTTTCGTCTGAATGAAACGACATGCCCCAAATATAATATTTCTTTCTTTAAAAAAATTCGCATTTAGCCGGATTTAACTTTAAATTGACATTTCTGAGACGCTGCAAAACATTAAGTAGATTTTTGTTATGATTTCGTAATGAGTGTCCGAAAACTATTAAGTTGTCTAAGTATATAAAGCATGAATCAAAATTTAAACCTGCCATAGCAACAGTCATTAACCTAGAAAATGCACTTGGACTTATTTTCATACCCATCGGTAATCTCTTCATTTGAAATTGACCTTTCTCAGTTGTAAATGTAGTGCAAGGTCGGCTGTCCGGATGAAACTCTAACTGATGATAGCCTTGTGCTAAATCTAAGTGTGTAAAATATATAGCTCCAGATAAGGAATCCAGAATTTCAGTTATATTTGGCAATGGGAATTTTTCGTCTATTATTTGCTTATTTAAAGGTCTATAATCTATCACAACCCTAAATTTTTTATTTCCAGTTTTATCTACCTTTTTTGGTACAAGCAAAAGTGGAGATGACCATTCCGTGAAGCATTTTTTCGACTTGTTTTTGAATTTCCTCTTTTTGAGCATATGGTAGCCTATAGGACTTGACGATCAACTGAAATCTTATTTTTGCCAAAATCACAAATTTTGTATGCGGAAAAATCCTCTACCTTCGGTTGAAAATTTCTTAACTAAATTTCTCTTTCAGTAACGTTTACAAATCTAACTGGAATTTTATTATTTACAGGTTTAGCTAAAGTGCAAGCTGTCATAACTCCCTCGCAAACTTCTTCGTTCATAACAACACATTGATTACCTGAGCTAACATAACACATATGAATTATTTCACATCTAGGTGGGATAATTGTGTAAAAATCATTTTTAGATTACAACGGAACAAAAATTTTCTTACCGTTATTCCAAAATGAAAACAAAAATTTTTCGTAGTTGATAGTCGCACTAAATTTATAAAAGATATCTGAGCCTAGAACACCTTGTACACTATTATCAAAACTGTCGATTATAGAAAACTCATGAGACAAGCATTCATTGTTTACAGAAAATGAAATATTCGCTGAACCCGCAGACATTGGAGAACCTGTGATTCCTTTAATTTTTGTTTTATTAGATT
This sequence comes from Limonius californicus, assembly GCA_014611495.1. Lineage (NCBI taxonomy): Eukaryota > Metazoa > Arthropoda > Insecta > Coleoptera > Elateridae > Limonius > Limonius californicus. Next base: position 17,219 of record JABXWE010015610.1, read on the forward strand.
TATTAATAACCTCATGGTTTTTTAAATATTTTGAGAAAAAACAACTAATACTAGCGCCTGTATCACACAAAAATAAAATCTCTCTACCGTCATGTCATACATAACACGTACAAAATTCAAACCATTCATACCAAAATTTTTGCATTGTTTTATTGCGTTAGGCACGAAAAAACATACTTTCTTGTTCCTCGTTATTTGATACTGTACTTTCAGCATTTTGAGTAACACAGTATACTCTACTACTAGTATTATGATTACGCCTGTTTTGATAATAACCTGTGCGTCGCCGGAATGAACTTGAACTTCCCCAACCTCGAGCTCGATGACCATTGTTGTTATTATTAAATTGATTATTAATACGAGATTGACCATAGTTATTACGAGTATTGTTAGAAAAATTATGAACATTTCCACCTCTTTGATTATATGGCAGGATCGCCATGTAGTAACCAAATTAAACACACATCGGTAAACATAAGTGTTTATTGGTTATTCGTAATAGGTGTTCCTTATAGGAACGCTCGCAATCGAATTCTCCAGTTTTACACATACATACCTTTTATAAAATTCCTTTACTTGCTATTTAACCTAATAGTGCAATGACTTAACTATATCCTTAGACACCAACTATAGGAAAGCTGAGTTGGCTTCATGTGCAATTACTGCAAGCTATTAGCAAAACTTCAATAAGTTCTAATAGGTACAATTTTATACACAGAAGTCCATCACAATATAATTAGATCTGCACAGAGACCTACTTCTTCAGCCGAAAATCAGACTTTATCGACAGATTATTACTTGCCTTTTTGTTTCGTACAAATTTTATGTTTTGCCGTAAAAACAACACAACAGAAAGATAAATCATTTAAAAAGTTACCTAAGAAGCTAAATTTCGGTAATATTGCACAGGTAATATATTACAATTGCATTTCCGACGATTCTGTAATTTTTAATTAATTTTAATACATATATTGGCACATTATTAAGGTACTTTTACGTAGTATTGAAATGTTATCTTATTTTTCTAGTTAGACCTTTTCGAAACATTCACAGAGATCCGCCCGTAACCTTGGCGTTACAGCTGTTATCAGTGTTATCTTGTTTATACATATTGCTGCCGGCCACTACTGATATCTGCAACGTGTGCAAATTGTGCTAAAACAGAGAGAACATGGTTTATCTTAAATGTTACGTATTTTAAACAAGGTTTTACTATCAATAGGTTTTTATCAGTACATTTTCTCAATTTTTCAATTTTATGTTATGAAAATATAATTAGAGTTGCACAGAAAGCCACTTCTCCAGCCGAAAATGAGACTTTATCGACAGATTATTAGGTACTTCCCTTTTTTTCGTACAATTTTTATGTTTTGCCGTAAAAACAACACAACAAGATGACTCAATCATTCAAAAAGTTATGTAAGAAGCTAAATTTTGGAAATATTGCACAGCTAATATATTACAACTGCATATCTGACGATTCTGTAATTTTCAGTTAATTGTAATATACAGGGCGCATAAAAAGTAAGGAACCTCGATGCTACAGCCTTAAATAATAACTTTACGTAAGAAAGTTTCTAACAAAAGTTTCCTATCAAGTTATTTGCCACAATTTGGCGTTTTTAATTTTTTTCGGTTGTTATATGTTTTAGCTATGACGTCATAGACATTTCTTTAAATGGCAACCTGTACTTTTTATGGCATGACCAGTTACTGCTTTTAATTCTCTATACAGCTATGTAAAAATATCATACATTTGCGTAATAAACATTTCAAGAACAATCACGATAAACATTTATCTATGTCACTGGCAACATTTTTCATCAGGGACACTTATTGCAAGATAAACAAAAGACAATAGCAGGTCCACCAATTAGTAAACTAGTTTCAAATCATATTTAACATCAATTTAAGAAAGCAAATGTTCAAACTGTTCGCCATACACTGTGTGACAGTGGGCAATACGATCAGAAAATCCTCCAACTGCATTTTGAACTGTAGCAGGTGATATTGCTCGTACATGCTCGCGGATACGAATTTTTAGATTTTCCAAATCGTCTGGTCTGTTTGTATACAGTGTACTTTTAAGATGGCCCCATAAAAGGAAGTCAAGCGAGTTTAGATCCGGAGATGAAGCTGGCCTCTCAATATGTCCTCTTCTTCCTATCCACCGATTTGTAATAATTCCATCTAAATATTGACGAAGATGAATGCCATAATGAGGTAGAGCACCATCCTGTTGCAACCAAATTCTATCGTTCGGCGTTTCCGGATTTTCTGCATTTGGAAATAGAACAGCTAACGCGGGAACAAGTTCAAACCTCAAAAAATCCAAATACCGATCAGCATTTAATATGCCATCAAAGAAAAAAGGACCAAGAATTCTGTCTCCTATACTTCCCACCCTCACGTTTACTTTTTGTGGATACTATGTGTATAATTCTTCCATCCAATGCGGGTTATGTCGTACCCAATAACAGGAATTGTGCCGATTTGCAGCTCCATTTAAAGAAAATGTGACTTCGTCGGAGAAGATAATAGAATTTACAAACTGTTGGTCGTTATGGCACCTGTCCATCATTTCTTCACAAAACTGAATTTTCCTATCAAAATCATCTTCTGAAAATTCTTGAACAAGTTTAACCTTATAAGGATGAAATTTTTCTGTATGTAAAATATTCAGTACAGTTCCTTGAATAACAGTATTATCCAGGGCTAATTGTCTAGTTGAAATATGAGGATTTTCGGAAACTGTAAGCACAATGTCCAACATTTTATCGTCTGTTGCTATTTTTGGACGGCCAATTTTATCAAAATCTTTGACGTGGCCCGTTTGTCTAAATTTTCTATTAATTTTTCACGAATTGGATCTACAGTATTAAATAAAGCGCACACATCGTCGTGAGTTCCTTTTTTATCACCGTGCCCGACCATCATCAAAATTTCGATACGTTCAGTTTCTGTTAAACGTACCATGGTTAGAAATTCGTATTTAACACAGGACAGACTAAATTTTAATCACTTATTAATGCTAAATGTCACCGAATTGACATTACAGATTTGCATTTGTTCAATTTTAAACATTTTCCAACAATTGCTTACTATTGTCTTTTATTTATCTTGCAATAAGTGTACCTGATGAAAAATGTTGCCAGTGACATAGATAAATGTTTATCGTGATTGTTTTTGAAATTTTTATTATGCAAATGTATGATATTTTTACATGGCTGTATAGAGAATAAAAAGCACTAACTGGTCATGCTATAAAAAGTACAGGTTGCCATTTAAAAAAATGCCGATGACGTCATAGCTAAAACATATAACAACCGAAAAAAAATTGAAAACGCTAAATTGTGGCAAATAACTTGATAGGAAACTTTTGTTCGAAACTTTCTTACGTAACGTTATTATTTAAGGCTGTAGCATCGAGGTTCCTTACTTTTTATGCACCCTGTATATTACAATTAACTGAAAATTACAGAATCGTCAGATATTCAGTTGTAACACATTAGCTGTGTAATATTTCCAAAATTTAGCTTCTTACATAACTTTTTGAATGATTGAGTCATCTTGTTGTGTTGTTTTTACGGCAAAACATAAAAAAGGCAAGTAATAATCTGTCGATAAAGTCTCATTTTCGGCTGGAGAAGTGGTTTTCTGTGCAGCTCTAATTTTATTTCCATAACATAAAATTGAAAGATTGACAAAATGTACTGTTAAGAACCTATTGATAGTAAAACCTTGTTTAAAATACGTAACATTTGAGATAAACCATGTTCTCTCTGTTTTAGCACAATTTGCACACGTTGCACAAATCAGCAGTGGCCGGCAGTAATACGTATAAACAAGATATCACTTAACACAGCTGTAGCGCCGAGGTTACCGTAAAACTTCGGCAACGCCGGCGGATCTCACGCTGAGTTACATATTTCCTGATATACAAACATGGATCTCGACTTTATCTATGCTGTTACGGATCCCGCATCGTTATTTATTTATCACGTACATTAAAATCGCAAAATTGTTTCCCCTCTATTGCCCTTTATTGTTATTTGTTGAAAATTTATAATATTTTAAAAATGGGTTTTGACAGCTGACAGATGTCCCATCTGTCATAATCTTTGTATTTTGATTGGTAGCTAAGGTAAACTAAGGAAGGAAGTTTGTTTTTGTTTTGGAGAGGTGCTTAGAAAATTTTTTAATTTGTGGATGTCAGATAAAAGTTGTATTATTTAAAAAAAAACGGAGAATACAGTATCATTAACCGAAATGAAGTTTTAATTGTCGCAGGTGAATGAGTGGTTTTGGCGTGTCAAGGTTGAGTGAAAGCGGTTATGCTGAAAAGGATGGGCTGGTTGGGGTCCGGGACAAAACGCCGAACGCCCAAAACGCCGACTCCCATTCCGCCGACCATGTCCAAAACGCCGAACGGCGCTGAACGACGTCACATCGTTCGTGAACATGGCGTCGGAGCAGAATACGAATCTAAATTTGGCCCAAAACGCCGACTAACATCGAATCGGCGTTTTGGCAATTCGGCAAAATGTCCATGAACGCACCTATGAGCTAATGACTAATCAAAGAAACACAAATTAGTCGTTTCTTGTTTCTTTTGTATGAATTATGGGTAATTGGGTGATTAAATTTTTTGCAAATACGTACCGCTATATAGGTATAATGTAAAAATAAATGCTAACAAACTAGCAGCTCCGAAAAAAATTGTTTAAACCCTTTATGCAGTTTAAATTTATATTGTTTTGGTACCCCCGGGCTCTGCTGGGCTGTAAAAGACAGAAGGCTCAGCAGAAAAGTATGCAGTGTCGCAACTTAGGTTTTTCAAGTTAATCCTACTCTGGTCTTCTTACATTGCGACTCCTTTACCAATTTGGTGGTAGACGAAGAGTTTTTAGATTATTAGCAATTGAAAGTTTTTTAATTTGGCAATGCTGTCCAATCAAACCTAAGCGGATGCATGCATTTAGTTACCCTTGATCGTATATAGTAGTTGATTGAATTACAAAATAAAATAAAGTATGTACCAACGTCGTTAATGTCATTTTTCTACAAACGTCAGTAAAAGTTTAATTTTTAACCATGCTGTCAATGTCTAAAATGTCAATTTAAGGCACTGGTGTTAAAAGTAAATGACGTGATTTACTATTAATACTGGTGTGATATTATAAATAATTAAGAAATTTGAAATCAAAGGAATATTTATTTACTTAATTGACTTACTATAACCTATTCACGATTGATTTGCCATCCAACAGGCCGTGGAAATCTGGAGGAATGTGTGGTATCATTGAAATTTGTCAATTAATTAAGTTGGGTTATGCTAGTTTTTCTTGATAGAGATTATGTTTTTTGAAAGCAGGCAATGTTGCCAGTGGAGCTTCTTCGTTCATTTAACGTCCGCCTATTGCTGCTCAATATTGATTTATATATAATACTTAGATATAATAATGATTTCATTATAAATAAAATAATAACTATAATTTAAATGTTGTCGTAACACATACCAAATACATATTGCTGTTCTTTTTTCACGAGAATTCTTAACTCAAATCGTATGTATACAGAGCATATTCCACGCCATACTTTGTTGTCCTATATTTAGGTCTTGCAGCAAATATTAAGAAGAATGAACGTCCACGCCGCTCATGTTTCAAATTGATATTATGGTAGTCCAGTGGTTGACTGTTTGTCTCTGGTGCTAAGAGACCCAAGTTCGTATTCCACTGAGGTCAGTGTTTTTCTCGGGCGGGATAAAAACTGTAAAACACTCACTCACAATTTATATGCCAAAAAAATATCCCCTACCCTATTCCACCTTCATGCTATCACTAGAAGTATCTGAATCATCGGCACCCTCCGATTCTGAATCAGATTCCCCAATTGAAATAATGAAGGAGGAATATTTTCAAACGATAAATTTCCCATATGTTTTGTCCAATCTTCCGAAATAAGTTTTTCACAATGCTCACAGTTGCGCTTTTTCAAAATTTCGTTAGTTACATATCTTTTATTTCCGTCTGCTGCAAAAGGTTTAATTAACTCCTAAAGTTTTTTCTTAGTAATTTTGCCCTGTATTTCGACATTGTGGTGGTTAACCAACCATTCCTGCAATACAACTTTT
>JABXWE010015611.1:0-35328 GCA_014611495.1 Limonius californicus
TTTATAAAATTGCAAAAAATTTACAGACTTATCTAAAATATGTTTATTGTGTATGGTATTTTTTATAAAGGCAATTCAGGGGCTATTTAGGAGTGGCATGGCCTACTTGATTCTATCTATTTTTTCGGGCGGTTCAAGAGAGTACAGCTGAAAATGTTAACTTTACACCACTTTTTCCTTGATATTTCGAAAGAGCAATGTTTTGCCATCAACTTTCGTTCAAAACGTTTTTTTGTATTTTAAAAAATAAAAAAGTTACAAAGCCTCGAAGTTTTCCCCAATTTCATATTTTTCGAAAATATTTCGAAAAGTAGGCTGTGGTTCGGAATTTTGTTTTAACCATATTGTAGTGCGTGAAAAATGTGACATTTTTTATTAAAACGAATTTCCGATATATTCTATAATAAGAGAGATATTTCAATTTGGCCCTCCGAAATGAGACAGCCTGTATATATACAGTGCGGTCGTAAAATGTCCACCCCGCTACTCACTTTTGAACGATATTATATTTTTTCAAAAAATGTTGTGTATTTTAATGGGAGGCTAAATACTACTTTTTACCCCATATTTACATTTTATACTTTTCAAAATGGCGACTAGACGCCGAATGGATCGAATGACACCTCATTTGAATGCGCCGCACTTATGCGAACATATTGAGCTCATGACCGACCCGCTGCGATGACGTGGACACGTGCTGGACGTCAATTCGTGTTTCAACTTTGGACGCCCTTGCGGCCGAACGGTACGAGCTACGGGAAAGTGCCATGAGGAAAAGTTGTTGTCCTCGATGAGACGAACAAGATATTCAGACCGCAAATCGCAACATTTTCCGGCTGCCTTCTTTTTTCTATAAACTTGTTATATTCAATCATCTGTCATTTGTCTCTGGATGAATATCTTTTTATGAAACTCAAGGACCAGACGTAGAATTAACCTTTCAAATGAAATGTCACCCCATTGCCATTTAAAACAATAGTTCAAAATGGCGCCTAGCCGCCATTTTTTAAAGTTATAAAATGTAAATGTCGGCTAAAAAGGAGTAGTCTCCTATTAAAGCACACAAAATTTTTTGAAATAATATCAAGTCGTTCAAATGTTAGTAGGGTGGGAGGACATTTTACGAGCGCACTGTGTATATTATATATACACTTCGGTTCATATGAAATGCACCACCCATTAAAAATAAAGCTACGGGTTTGAAACTTTGCTAAAATAATGTTTCATTATTACGTATGAAATGATCAGGGTTTCATAAAAAAAGATTAACAATTATAAGAAAACAATAACAACAACGAAAACAAAATTAATAATGTGTAACATCCCCATGAACAGCATTTACTCGTCGTGGTATGCTTTCTATCACGTGGTCGATGTTCTCCTTGGGTATCTCGTTCCATATAACCTCAAGTTGGTGTCTCAGCTCGTCTAAGTTGTTAGGAGCTCTTGGGAATAATCTTAGTCGCCGGCCCATCATGTCCCAATGATGTTCAATCGGAGATAAGTTCGGCGATCGTGCAGGCCAGTGCAACATTTGCAATTGTGCTTATTGGAGGTACGTTCTGGTAATGTTTGCAGTGTGTGGACGTGCGTTATCGTGTTGGAAAATAGCGTTTGGCAACGTCTGCATGAATGGTACTAACACCGGTTCCAGGACATTATGAATATAGCGATGAGCATTTAAAGTGCCTAGGACGAACACAAGAGGTGATCTTCTGCCGAAACAAATCGCACCCCAAACCATAACTCCAGGTGTTAAAGCTGTATGGCGTCTTTCAACAAACTCTAGGTTTCGTCTTTCTCCTCGATATCAACGTACCTTCCTACGGCCGTCATTTGCCCACAAACAAAATCTTGATTCGTCACTGAAGACAATGTCGTTCCATTGCTGATTCCAATGTTACCGCTATTGACACCAAGCAAGCATAACAGCCTTGTGATGCGCAGTTAAAGGGAGCATACACGTAGCTTTATTTTTAATGGGTAGTGCATTTCATATGAAACTGAGCAGATTTCCCACAGTAATAAAATAGTGCTTATACATGCTCCTACTATCTGTGTTAAAGGTTTCGAGCTTATGCAATGCCGATCGAGTGTTTACATTCAATTATTTATTATTTCCAATTAAATTATTTAGGACTTTTAACATTAGAACTACACAAATTTTGTTATGTATTTCGTAGTAAAACACTATGTATTTTTTATATTTCACCGTCATCTCCAATCTATTTGCCTTTTTTTTTTGTTATCAAACCCTCTGTATAATTTTATCTTCTTGCACAGCTCCAATCTTTATTCTTGTGGAATGCCCCAATTTTTATGTTTCAGGTTGCTGAAAGTGTATTTTAAAAAATGAAAATACGGATAAGTTTATCATAGTTTGAATAGGGTGCGAAGAATAACCTTTACATACATTTGCATTTTTTAGATTTTGGAAATTTTAAGAGATAAGATTTTTATGCGCACAATTTTAACGTTATTGTTCTGAATAGCATTTATATAGAAAAACAAGGCGTGTTTAAGAACATGTTTCCGAATAGAGTGCGGAAAAAACTTTTTTCCGAAATTTTTGGCTAGTTGATTTTAGATGCAAAATATTTATTGTAGTGGTTTTATGTAACATGATTGAATACTTGAATACGATATTAAAAGCCAAACCACTGTAATGTATAAAATACGGGACCCGATGAGACCATTCCGGCCATGCAGCAGAGGGGTTTGGACCTTTTACTTACAAGAATCTGTAGTTCTACGTGCCAGCGTGGCTCTGAAATACATTCCAAGAATATGAAGACCTATCAGGGTGGTGTTCACACCAAGGACTGGACGGGCTGACTATTCCCGAGTGAAGCACTACAGACCCATTAGTATATATATATATATATATGTGTGTGAGTGTGTTGTTCGTACTTAAGACAATGGAGAAACTACTCGATAGGCATATTAGGGAGGGTGTACTGGTAACCAGTCCACTACACCGGGAGGAATTTATCTATAGAGCAGGTCTATTAACTGACGCAGCGCTCTACCATCTTACAAGGAGGGTGGAGAAAGCGCTGGGCAACAAAGAAATTCCTCTAGGGGCGTTCTTGGATACAGATGGAGATTTTGACATATATCATTTCGTTCTATTACTACAGCCACAACAAACTGTGGAAATTAGTATTTGATAGCTACTAGTGGACCTCAGCAACTAAGGATTTTTATCCCTAGGTTGCGAATGCAAAGGGCCCCGATTGTACCTTAGTAACAAGGACAGCAGGAGAAAGCTTAAATTTCAGTCTACAAGAAATCGCAGTAGTACCATTTACGCGAAGGAAGAATAGAGAGAGATTGAGACCTCTGTACCTTGGCGACAAAGAAAGCAATCTGCCAGGAGAGTTAAAATATTTAGAAGTAATCCTAAACTCCAAATTTACCTGAAAGTTGTCAAAAGTGTGGAAATTACCTTAGTGGTAGTTAGACGTACTGAGAGCAAATCCTTGGGTCTAAGACCTATATGGTGCACTGGCTGCACACCGAAGGTTATACAAGCAATCACCAAAGAAAAACTAGGCAAGATGCAAAGGTTTGCCTGCCTAGGCATTAAGGAGGCAATGAGAACAACGTCTCCACTGCAGTGGAGTCTCTGTTAGACCTTCCCCCCCTCACCATGTAATTAGGAGGAAGGCCACACCGGGACTCTATAGATTGCAGAACTCAGAGTACAATTTACTTACAGCAACAGAGCAAACAACTTTAGTTGATACCGTACGGGGCTCCATACTTCATATGAGAACGGACCATATGCAGGCAAAATATCGTGTAGCTACACTACACGAGGTGGTGACAATTCAGGATCGTGCTGAGTAGGGAGTAGAAGAACAGGAATTTGCTCTTGGCAGCCTTATGTGGTATACGGACGGCTCGAAAACCAAGATAGGTGCTGGGGCAAGTATACGACGTGGTATTGATAAATACTTGGCCTTGGATATTTCTAGCATAGAAAAATAAATTGCGTTACTATGGAAAAAGAATTAACTTTGACAAGTGGACGTGTTAAGTTTTAGAAGTAAAGATTATTTTGTTATGAAATTGTGATTAAGAAAAGTAAACCATGTCCGGTGAAGACTGGAAATTGGAAAATCGAGTATCAACTACCTGCTTCTGAAAGGGCTGTTTGGTAAATAAATGTATGATAATATGCCAACATTAGGAGATCAATGTCCATCCCATTCAATCAATAAAATCTGAGCTGCTGATTTTAAACGTGGAAGAAAAAATGCTGCAAACGAGAGAAGGTCTGGGATTTCTGTGTCAACGCAAAAAAACATTGATGCTGTCCATGATATGATTTTGGATAATAGACGACGCGGCCTAAAACGGGTATCAGGCTTTGAATATTTTATGCGACGCGTTCATCATATCGTGCATAATAAATTGGAAATGAAACAACTATCCGCAAGTCTCGTATTGCCCTGCAAAATATGAATGAAATCGGTATTGAAATTGTCGACCATTCGTCATAGTATCCTGATTTGCCCCATCTGATTATTATCTTTTTCCAAAACTTGAAAAATCATTGAAACGATGAAAATTTACGATAAACGAAATGGTAATTGATGCTCTGGAGTCGTGGTTTGCTTTACTCTACAAGGTACCGAGGTCACACATTGATTGACAGATTGAGTGGATTAAATAACCAGAGTGAGTACAATAAGCCTTTTAGGTTGCAGTACCTTCGGAACTTACAGTAGACGGGCCCTAGGGAAAGAAAAGAAATACGAAATATCCGTGAAGATGATTTTAAAGTATTTTTTAATAGAGTGCCAAACATTATTTTTTCTTTTCAGGGGCTTCATTTAAAAAGCTTGATACTTACAGAATTGGCTATATATCATCATTTTTGTCAGGATGATGATAAAATAATTATAAGAATAATCAATGTTTACCATTAATCTTTTCGAATATGATCTTGCAAATCATGCGTAGTCAGGAGTTTTAATATAAATTAACTGATATTTATTATTGTTTAGTAGTTTTATGGCCCACGCTCCTCGAATTAAATTATATCATCCAGTAATCTAATTGGATGAATCGTGTCAGTCGGCAGTTAAGTTGATTCGAATTGAATTCAGAGATTTGTGACACGTTTAAAATATGACACTATCGACCCTGAACTATAAACAAACTGAATGGAAAATTATATTTCTCCTGATTTTATCTAGGAATATATTTGCTATTAACTATTAAACATAACAGAAACATGTCGCTTTAATAACACAGTAGTTAGAACTTTGTTTAGAATTTCTGTGGTACAGTGGGAAAATTTTTGTTGGTTGTTTTATTTATTTAAGTCTCATATTAATTATATCATTAAACAGTATGTTGTAGAAAATGTGTTAAATTTTATTCATTAATATTTGGAAATAAACAACATAATAAATATTTTACCCAATTAGAATCCAGTGTGCCATAGAAACACTGAAATGCCGGTTAATCTAAGGCTATTTATTACATTTTGTTTATTGTTAAAATAAAATATCAATTTGTTTTTAATTAAATGACACCAATAATAGCTTTTAACAATGGTGCAGTTTACGTTTTAGTCAATACATCCTAGCGGTATAACACGTAAAATAGTATATTAAAGAACTAGTTTCATAAGGCCTTTTCTTATCGCACGAGTCCAAGTTTGAAAAACGGACGAGTGCGACAAGTGGTCTTATGAAACGTGTTCTTTATACTATTTTTTCTATTGAGGAAGTTTAAGAGTATTTTAAATAAATTTATGTAGAAAATTTTACGTCAAATCGATTACTAGGGAGTTTTTATAAACACTTATGGCAGCACTGACAGGTGGCTGAAACTGACATTTCAAACTTTCAAATTCAAATCGAACTACCAACATCGTAAAAAAACAAACTAAAAACAGTACGATTATAAACCTCCTTAACGTACTGTTTTTAAGCTAAAACAGTGCGCTTAGAAGTCTTAGAACGGCTTTATAAAACCGAAATAGAAAAAAAATATAATTTCTCACATATTTATACCTAAATCTTAATTCCATGGAAAACCCTGTATATATCCGCCTGAAAAATTATCTGATTGATATGATATATATATATATATGTGTGTGTGTGAGTGTGTGTGTGAGTGTGGGTGTGTGTGTGTTTATCAAGAAGTTCTGCTTCACTCAAAATAATAATTATTTCTTGAAGTTTAGCTACATTTTTGGCATAGTTTCTAAAAATTACTTTTAAATATTTGATTTTAATAACTATGTCAATAACTTATCTCTTAATTAGGTACTTAAAACTCCACAGAAAACAATTAAGGTAGGTAACTTCTTTTCTATAATCGATAATCAGTTATTTGGGAATTTTATAATGGGATCTTTAAAATGCATTTAACATGAAACTTTAAAGCATAATTAGAGAAATACTAAATATGTGAGGTTTGTAAATTAAGTAATGAGACTGGTAGCGTACCGTTCGATCTGGCAACACTGGGGACGCGGGAGTGGTAGGGGTGACATGTGAATATGTGATACTACGCCGTCAATACGAGTTTAACGCACTAGAGTCATTTGGTTGTCCATAGCGATTTTTCGTGAACCAGTTTTTCTAGTACGTTCTGAAAACGAGTGACATTAATTTCGAGCAACGGTGTGGTATCAGGTTTTGCTTCACACTTGGGCAGAGTGCAACGGAAACTTTTGCAAAACTTAGGCTGGCCTACGGAGACAGTGTTTTGTCACGGGCCCAGGTTTTTCGGTGGTTTAACGCATTTTCGGAAGGAGGAGAGTCGATGGAAGATGGACCTCGCAGCGGAAGGTCTTCATTTTCAAGAACCGATGAAAATGTCGACAGAGTCCGGGATCTTGTGCGTTAAGATCGTCGGTTGACAGTCAGAATGATCGGGGAAGAGTTGAATTTGACTCACACCACCGTTCATCAGATTGTGACCAATGAATTGGGGATGAGAAAAATCTGTGCAAAAATGGTTCCGAAAAACCTTTCGCAGGACCAAAAGGACATCCGGAGGGAGAGGTGCCTTGATTTTTTGGAATCGATTGAAAATGATCTCCGTTGTCTGGAACGTGTCAATACTAGTGACGAGTCTTGGGTGAGTATGAACCGGAAACCAAGTGCTAGAGCATGGAATGGCACATTTCAACCTTACGAAGGCTAACATTGAGCAAGTTGAAGATCAAATGTATGCTGATTTGCTTTTTTGATAGCCAGGGAATTATTCACAAAGAGTTTATGCTTCAAGACCAAATGGTTAATTAACACTTTTACAGAGAGGCTCTTGATAGACTTCGAAAAAGGGTCATGCGTGTGAGACCAAACATCAAGAACAACAGGATGTTGCATCACGACAATGCGCCTTGTCACACAGCAATTACAATAAACGATTTTTTGGCCAGTAAGAACATTCGTGTGGCTCCTCAGCCTCCTTATTCGCCCGATTTGAGTCCTTGTGACTTTTCCTCTTCCCGAGACTGAAAAATCACCTCAAGGGACGTCATTTTGGGACACTGGAAAACATTGGAACGGCTGTAACCAGCCAGCTGAAGGCTATTCCAGTATCCGAGTGACAGCACGGCTATGAGGAGTTGAAGAAACGTCTCCAGCGCTGTGTGGCTTCCCAAGGCAGTTAATTTGAAGGAGACAATGTTGAATTGTAATTTTATTCGAATAAAAAAATGAAAACAATCAGTCTCGTTATTTAATTTACACATCTCGTATATGCTGTTTCATATGAAATGCACCACCCATTAAAAATATGTTTGAAAATTTGCTAAAATAATGTTTTACTATCGCGTACAATATGATCACTATTTCCATTAAAAAAATCAAGTGGTTGTAGTGTTCGTCTACTGTCTCTTATCAACTTGTTGCTTTAGAAACCAAACAATATCTAGTAAACATTAATTAGTTGTTTCGAGATTTTGTTACATTTTGTGACAGAATTAATGTTTTAAAATGCCTCCAGTAAGACAACGTAGAAATTTTAACCACATTTCCGATTTTGATAGAGGACGAATTATCGGCATGCAAGAAGCTGGACATTTTTTCGTTAAATTCGTAGAAGGGTAAATCGGGACCACACTACAGTTGCACGAATATGGTCTGCTTGGTCAGAAGAAGGCATTCAGCGACGTCGTCCAGCTGGTAGATCTCCACGTAGCAACAATGTTTGTGAAGATCGATTTCTTAGAAGAATGGCTACACGAGACCGCTTTCAAACAACAAGGTCTGCTGCTGTAGACTTGATGCGAGATCTTCACCGCCGCGTGTCAGTGGCAACAATTTATAGAAGAATCTCTTCTTTTGGACTGCGAGCCTACCATCCATTCCAACGGCTCCCTTTAACTGCACATCACAAGGCTGTTAGGCTTGCTTGGTGCCAAGAGCTGCAGCATTGGAATCAGCAATGGAACGACATTGTCATCAGGGACGAATTACGATTTTGTTTGTGGACAAATGACGGCCGTAGGAAGGTAAGGCGATATCGAGGAGAAAGACGCCATATAGCTTTAATACATGGAGTTTTGGTTTGGGGTGCGACTGGTTTCGGTAGAAGATCACCTCTTGTACTCGTCCCAGGCACTTTAAATGCTCATCGCTATATTCTTAATGTCCTGGAACCGGTGTTAGTACCATTCATGCAGCCGTTGCCAAACGGTATTTTCCAACAGGATAACGCACGTCCACACACTGCAAACATTATCAGAACATACCTCCAAAAAGCACAAATGCAAATATTGCCCTGGCCTCACGATCACCGGACTTGTCGCCGATCGAACATCTTTGGGACATGATGGGTCGGGGCTTAAGATTATTGTCAAGAGCTCCTAACAACTTAGACGAGCTGAGACACCAACTTGAGGTTATATGGAACGAGATACCCCAGGAGAACATTGACTACTTGATATAATGCATGCCACGACTAGTTGCACTACAATGCTTGCATTGATGTTCATGGCGATGTTACACATTATTAATTTAGTTTTCGTTGTTGTTATTGTTTTCTTATAATTGTTAATCTTTTTTTATGAAACCCTGATCATTTCATACGTAATAATGAAACATTATTTTAGCAAAGTTTCAAACCCGTAGCTTTATTTTTAATAGGTGGTGCATTTCATATGAACCGAAGTGTATATATAATATATACAGTGCGCTCGTAAAATGTCCTCCCACGCTACTATCTTTTGAACGACTTGATATTATTTCAAAAAATTTTGTGTGCTTTAATGGGAGGCTAAATACTCCTTTTTAGCCGACATTTACATTTTATAACATTAAAAAATGGCAGCTAGACGCCATTTTGAACTATTGTTTTAAATGGCAATGGGGTGACACCTCATTTGAAAGGTTAATTCTACGTCTGGTCCTTGAGTTTCATAAAAAGATATTCATCCAGAGACAAATGACAGATGATTGAAAATAACAAGTTTATAGAAAAAAGAAGGCAGCCGGAAAATGTTGCGATTTGCGGTCTGGATATCTTGTTCGTCTCATCGAGGACAACAACTTTTCCTTATGGCACTTTCCCGTAGCTCGTACCGTTCGGCCGCAGGGGCGTCCAAAGTTGAAACACGAATCGACGTCCAGCACGTGTCCACGTCATCGCAGCGGGTCGGTCGTGAGCTCAATATGTTCGTACAAGTGCGGCGCATTCAAATGAGGTGTCATTCGATCCATTCGGCGTCTAGTCGCCATTTTGAAAAGTATAAAATGTAAATATGGGGTAAAAAGTAGTATTTAGCTTCCCATTAAAATACACAAAATTTTTTTAAAAAATATAATATCGTTCAAAAGTGAGTAGGGGGGAGGACATTTTACGACCGCACTGTATATATATATATATATACAGGGTGTTTTTAAATGACTGAGGAAAAGGCGGGAACATTTAAAATGAAAGTTAGTAATTTACTGATTTTATGTTTCCCCTAGGGATTTGTCACTACAAATCTGACATTTTTGTTTATAGCCATTCGTGAGCGAATTTATTTTTCTTCCCTTGTTTTCTTGCGTTTAACGTTGTATACTGCTAGCTTTTTCCATAAAATCAGTTCTTTTCAGAACTTTGCGGCATATTTTATAGGTTAATTTTGTATTTACAGTAGAACCTTTTAGTTTATAATATTGGAATAGCGTTTAATCAGGAACACGACGCATTTATTCTAATGGCACATTTTCGAAGTGGTTCTTTAACCGAGAATGGCACCTGGGTGTATTCGGTTCAGTCAATGCTTTGAAGAAAA
The DNA here is from genome assembly GCA_014611495.1 of Limonius californicus. Lineage (NCBI taxonomy): Eukaryota > Metazoa > Arthropoda > Insecta > Coleoptera > Elateridae > Limonius > Limonius californicus. The sequence goes on from JABXWE010015611.1 coordinate 10,259, forward strand.
ACATTGCATCTGTAAGAGCAAAACATTTTTTAAAAAATTGTCAGCTCAAGCAGGTTTGTTTTACATTAAAAACGTCTTATTTTGATACTAAGAAATTTGTTTACTTGCCGAAAGGTATTACAGCAAAGACTTAATATGCATGCGTATAGAGTTTCCGTTGTACAGCACCTTCACGAAACTGATTATGGGCGCAAAATAGACTACTGTATTGTCAATGGTTTAATAATACTTTAAATGATGATTTGCTGAATTTGACTTTCTATGCCGACGAAGCATGGCTACATTTGTGTGGCTATGTAAATAGCCAGAATTATCGAACATGGGCTACAGAAAATCCACATACTTTTGTAGAAACTGACTTACACCCTATTAAAACTGGTGTGTGGATGGCCATCTCAAGACAACGAATAATAGGACCAATATTTTTCCATGAAACAATCAATGCTGAGAGCTATCGAAGACTTATTTTAGAACCTTTTCTGAATTTACTTCACGACGATGAGCTGCAACTGGGTTATTTCCAGCAAGATGGAGCCACAGCACATACAGCAAAAATCACTTTGCAATATTTGGAAGAATTGTATGGTGATCGCCTGATAAGTCAAGGAAGATGGCCAACACGTTCCGCTGATCTGACACCACTAGATTTTTATTTATTTGGTAGCTTAAATAAGGTTTTCAGAAACAGATTAGCTGATTTAGATGAATTAGAAGAAGCAATTAGAATTGAAATAGAAAACATTACACCAAACGAGCTACGAAATGTTTTTGACAATATGAAGCGAAGAGTGAATCTATGTCTTGAAAATAATGGTCACCATTTCCAACATTTATTATAAGACGCTAATAAATTGTTTAGCTGTTAAGTTATATTAATTGTTGTAAATTAAATTAGCAAACGTTTCCCAACTTTTGTTGAACAAAATGTTTTACAAATAATAATTGTTGCACTTTATATTCTTTTCTTGTTTATAAAATTATTATAAGATGGGTAAATTGGGCCTTTTTGTTTTTTATTTTCATATCGATAATTATTTGGAAAGTGTTTGCAATTTATCTGTGTACGCCACTGGAGACTCTAGTTCTGATGTAGGGTGTGAGTAGTAGTGAGTGGGGATGAGTATAATAAATTGCCTACATCACAATCCTCAGTCATTTACAAACACCCTGTATATATATATATATATATCTATCTGCAGGTACTATGCATTATTCAGTTGCATTGTGCTTGTTCTTAACAGTCGCAAAATGCCATCCGAAAAGAAACGGTTCAAATTATCGGATGCAAAACAATATGAAATAATCTTTCGTCACAAACAAGGCGCTTCCAGTCGTGAAATAGCTATGAAAGTGCAGTGCAATAAATCCACAGTTATTAGAGTGATCAAAAAATACTCTGAGACGGGAAAGATAGAAGATAAACCCCGCAGTGACCGTTAAAAAAACATCAGAGAGAGGACAGTGTATTGCGGAGGACGAGCCTGGCAGATAGAAGTCTTAATTCGACAAATTTAACCAAAATATGGTCCGAAGCTAGCGGTGTAGTGTATGCACTTCTACTCTAAGACGGAGACTTCTTAAATCTGGACTTAGGGGTAGCAAAGCCCAGAAGAAACCCCTCCTATCAGGAAAACAAGGGCTCCACCATTTGAGATGGGCCAAGGATCATCGCCATTGGGCCTCAGAACAATTGCAGAAGGTATTATTTAGTGATGAATCTACCTTTAACATTATGCACGTCTGCTGAAGGTGTTGGCGGACTGCATGTTGTATCTGGCATGATGAATGTAACCAAATACTTTGATATGTTTGTATTTTATATGGTACCGAACTGTTTCCGTATTTTACAATCACATTGTATACTTTAAAAAAGTACTTTTAGTTGTTTTGCCAAAACTATCACTTTGTTATAGACATTCAGGATGTACTGTTGATAATTTTCCTTTCGAATGTGGGATTCGAAAAGTATAGTTTAAGGACAAACAGATTAAATATAGTATTTTCGAGAATTATAATCGATAGTAATTAACTTTTTATTGGAAGATGCAAGGACAAATTCGTAATTTTCATGTCCAAGCAAAAGATCAAAATCGTTCTCATAACTATTTCTCATAACTTGGCGTGTCGATCTGTAAAGCTCTAAAAATTCCAAATTAACCCCCTGGGAAGGTTACAATATTTACCAGGGGAAGGAATTGTTAATATCCAAGTAAGGATCAGCAAGAATGTCAAATATACAATACAATAAAAGCTTGGAGAATAGCTAGGGTCGCTTCTTTTCTAGTAGAGGATATTTTGTAGAGCCTTTCCACTCATATGTTGTCCTATTTTACATCACCGAATTTGATAACAATTTGAAATAGCCTTTCTGCAATATAAAACAAGTTTTCTAACAATAGTACGCCCATGAAGGTGATCGCAATATCAACGAACGTTCTTGACCATTAAAAGTAAGCAGCGTACTTACCTCAATTATTTTCGGCTTGAATGCAATTATAATTTCGCTTACGCAAATAAATTCATGCCCGTTTATATTTTTTCCGCCGGGGCGACGTTAACCGTTAATTGCAGATATACTTTTCCGACAATTTATCTCACTTTGCATTGAAGATTAATTGTGTTTTTTAATTTAGCGCAGCCATGGTCTGTCTTTGTGGTGTTTTAACTCATGAGCTGAATTACTTTTTCTTTAAGTTTTAACGACGTTTTGAGCCCACCTGCCAACAAAATAGGTATTCAGAAATTAGAGACACGCTTGCATCATCAAGTAGCTTGATAACGCTATTTAATTTCAAATGTCATCTCATTTTCTTTGCTACCTGAAGGTCGTGGTTAGCAATTTGGATTTGGGAGTGTCGGACAACAAAGCAGTGACCGGCTTGTGTTTTAAGCAAAATCCTTCCTGCTTGTATTTGCGCCCACGATGAGCAGCTAATTCTAAGATAATATTTTTCAAGATTTATGATCTCTGTCTTCCTCCGCAGTGCTTTTAATTAGGAATGGGATTTGATTGAAAATAATTACGTCAAATATATTATCCGAGGGGAAATTAGCCGAGTTTTATTTTTCACGGCAACAGAATATGCCATGAATAAAATAGACCTAATATACATAAGCAAATCAATTTTTTGTTGTTCACAGAGTAGCACTTTAGGAGCGCCGTTCTGTTTACAACCGATACATATCAGCTGGGGGATCAAGTCAGGCGGGTCGGGTATAAATGCGCTTCTTGTTGTGATTTCGGCTTATTCGTTTCGGTTTTCTGAAGAAGAAGCAAGAGAGTTGCGAAAATGAAGGTATAAGGTGTTCGTGTCTGTGTAGGGTGTTGGTTTTAAAAATGTGTATCTTGTAGGTTATCGTTGCCGTATGTCTCGTCGTCGCCGTAGGGTTCGCCCAAGGGAGTCTTCTCGCTCCCGCTTTGGTGCGCACTCCAAGCCTAGACAGTGCTATTATTCAATCTGATCGCATCGGAGGAAATTTCGCGTATAGCACAATAGAAGGACATGCATACGCTGCTGTTGCCCCAGTTGTACAAAGTGTGGTAGCTGCGCCTGTTGGTATTGGTATTGGTCACCTTCCATTGATTCATCATCAATCTGTGATTGCTGCCCAGCCCATTCTTTCCAGTCCCGGTATTATTGCCCAAGCTCCTGTTATTAGTTCTCCGATTATAGGTGCTCCTGCTCCCGTTGCAGTAGCTGCAGAATCACCCTCTTCAGTTGTTGTCGATGAAGACACCGTTGCCATTGAATCCGTTTAGTTAAAATCCAACAAAATGCAATATTACTAAATTGTATTGATATATCAATGTAATTGTAAATAAATCATTATTGTTTCTTAATATTGTCGTAGTAAACACCTGAGAAACTATTTTGGGGGTAGCAAGTGCAAAAATAAAATGCCAGTAAGAATGGTTATATAATCGTGCTGAAAAGGGTGTGAAAAATGGCAACAAGTATACGATCGCCCACTTCTTAAAATGAATAAATATTGCTCAACCTTAATCTTTATATAATTTTCTTTAATGCGTTTTTGTAAATCATTATTAAAGTTAACATTTTAAAAATAAATTGCCTTCAGCTTAAATAGATGTTTATTATTGTTTGGTATATTGGGGATTACATTTTCGAATCTTATTGACATCCAGTAATCTGATTAAATAAATCAGAGAAAATTATATTTTTCCAGAAGTTAACGATAATTTAGTCAAGAATATAGTTTGTATTGTTGTTATTAACTAACCAGGTTCGTATAGTTGAAAACCAAAATAATCTATTAAGAAAATTATATATATATATATATATATATATATATATATATATATTGCCATGATATTTATGCTATATTAATCTAATTATAATTAAATATATGTTAGATGTCTTTATAATTCCTTAAACTAAACAAAGAATGCCATCGGAAGGTCTTGTAGATATGTAAAATGGATTTTTATTATGTTAATTTCCATATGTTCACCTGAAATGTAGTTTAGGTAGATTATTTATGTCCTAATTAATAATAATTAATGAAATATTATAGTTAAAAAAGTCTTTATAAACCTGTTTTTGATAAAAAGTGTTTCCGATACTTTTTACGATGCTTCAATTTATGAATTCTATTACGCCATGTATGATTTGGTAGTGTTTGACGATTTGTAATCCTGTGGGGTGATTTGTTACTCGTTGTGGTTGATGATGTAGATCTCTTTGAACTGTAACGGAGCCCTATAATTCAATAATAGTAATTAATTTATGTAAATAATTTAAATGTATATAATTTTACTACAACATGTTTTGTATAAGCCAAATTAGTTGAAGATTGTACCTAGGAAGGTTTTTGTTAGGTTTGTTTGATAATTTGTGTTATTTGTGTGGATATATTCGTATTTGATTAAATTTTGAATTTTTAGGTTATGAGGTAGTATTTAGTTATTTACTTCAAATAGATTGGATTTATAGGATGTTTATGTGTTGCTTAACTTGTGTTGTAATCGTAGAATTGTGTTAAATGTGTTTTTATTAGGTATATGAATAATTTTAGTTTAATTAACAATAATTTGAAAAATGTAAAATTTGTGTAATTTTAAATATTGGCTTGTGGGATGTATATTTATAGATATTTATTCAGGGATTCTGAATCTGGATTTAGTTTTTTGATAGGTTTAGGCATAAGCTTTCTATCCATAATTTTAAATTTATTTATTAACGCTTCACTAGTTTTTGTTTTGAAAATTTCGTTCTTCATTTTATTATGTTACCTGGATACGATTCGATTTTGTCAGATTTTCAGAGGTATCTGGCAGAAAATAATTGCTTTAGTACCTAAATGGCCATCGAAATGAATGCACGCATTTTTAATCAGCGCCCGAATTAAATTGTAATGCAAAGTTAATGTGATAACTCAAACTTCAAAAGTGAGGTTAAGTTACTTTGTTTACATACATACATTGTACAACGTAAACAGAAGTTATGTGATTATAATTAAAGTGTTTTCTAATAATAAAGAGGTTACCTTATTTAAAGTAATCAAAGTGTGTTTTCTTTGGGAAAGTTAACTGAAAAGTAATGAGATTAAAAATAAGATGTTTGTTATTCATTCATTGAAAATAATAAAACTATAGTATGAAAAAGAACTTACCTTAATTAAATTGGAACATATGAGTGTAATTAATACTGTGCTTCTAAGATTTATTCCACTAAACTTTAAATTTGCGTACTGGAAGCTGACATTGTGAAGTTCAACGAGTCCGGCTGATACAATGGAACTCTTCAACGTAGGAAATAAGAATGTACAGATCAGCAGTTTTCGGAGAATTGGTGCCTAAATTGCCGCAAACGGGACTGGATTTTCAAGATAAGTTCAAAAGTTATTTATGTACTGATGATATTTTATATGTTATATTTGACTCATATAAACCTATCTAAATTAGGGAAGCCACGTTTTCACCTTAGCCTGAGAAATTAGAGTCAATTTATATGCTATTGTATGTCAATTTAGATTTATTAATTTTGAAAGAATTCAAAATTTGGCGCCCAACGAAGTTATATAATAATAATTATTATTTATAAGTAAAATTCATAGAATATATTTATGGTCGCTGCCAACGTGGGGCGATTTCAACAATTATAATTTATTACTAATTTAAATTAAGAAAAATTCATAGCAATATATATATATATATATCCGGCAGGAGAGTATTTGGTCGTAGAAATTATGAAGTTTAAGATGTTGGTTGTTGGGGTAATCGATTGAATGACATTTAATTTCTCCAAAGATCAATTTTTAAATGTCATTCAATTCATTTTTAAAAATAGCTACTTTGTGTTTGATGATCAATTTTTCCTCCAGATTAACGGCACCCCTATGGGGTCACCTTTAAGTCCAATTTTAGCTTAAATTATCATGGATCATCTCCTTGATCAAGTAATCCCGCTTCTACCTTTTGAATTACCTTTTTTAAAAAAATACGTGGATGATTTAATACTTTCGGTTCCCCTAGATTCAATAGAGACCACATTAAATATCTTTAATAATTTTCACAATCACTTGCAGTTCACCGTGGAAACTGAAACGAATAACAGTGTACCCTTCTTAGACATTAAACTAATCCGTAATTCTTCTAATTGTTTAATTTTGGACTGGTTCCAGAAAGCGACATCTTCTGGTCGTTATATCAATTTCTATTCGGAATATCCGAGGAAACAAAAAACGAACATTGTGCTGGGCTTAAAAAACCGCATAATGAAGATTTGTCACCCTTCGTTGATTCAAAAAAATCTTGATAAACTGTCAAGTATCCTAATCAATAACGGTTATCCCAAAGTTTTCATTAGAAAGTTACTGTTCAGTACTCCCCGTCCTATTACAGTTAACCAACAACCTGCTGTGCAAGCAGAGCAAGTGATCTACTTGAAACTTCCTTTCATTACTAATTTAACTTATGGTTTAAATTAATGTCTTAAGGAGTGATCACATAAAAATTGCTAAATATAATTTAAAAACGATTAATAACCCTTTTTTCTAAGGTCAAATGCAAAACTCCTATGCTGATGAGGTCGAATGCCGTATATTCAATCGCTTGTCATGATTGTGATAAAAAATATATTGGTCAAACCAGCCAATGGTTAAAAAATCGACTAACTCAACATAGAAGTGACTGCAAAATTGGGAAAAATTCCTGTGCCTTAGCCATTCACTCTAATAGTTTAAACCATCAACCAGGTTTTAACGATGTAAAAATTTTAGATATTGAAAATAATCACAAAGGCAGACTTTTTCTGGAAATGTTCCACATTTACAAAGAACCCCTAAGTATGAATTCAAAAACTGATGTTGATCAGCTTAGTGTTATTTATTCTCATGTCTTAGATATGGAGTTAGATAATGGTTAGGTTGGTGTTGTGTTCTTAGGCCGTCTCTGGACGGGGGGATTTGGATGGACAATCAGGGAATACCTTCTAATTACGAGGGTGTTTTTTGGTTGTTTATTTAAATTTTCCCGCCCAGGGATAGGAATTTTAGTTATCTTAGGTTGGTACTAGTTTGTGACCTTCTGTCATTGGTGCATTTGCACGTGTTCTGTACTTCAGTTAGTGCGTTGTTACGTATTTTCTTTTAAAATGTTGATTGTAATTTATTAATTTTATATTCTAACTTTAATTGTGTTGGTGCACACCAATTGTTATCAATGATGCTAGTCCTGTTCAAGTAGTTCTGTTATGTCTGTTCAAGTTCATTTTATGAACCTCCCAGCTTTGTAAGTATTTAGTCATGCTGTTTTTGAGGTTTTTCCTCTACCTGTACTTGTTTTATAGTTGGTAGTGCTGTCAAGAATCGGAAATTTTAAAGAATCGATTCTCGATTCTGAAAAGAATCGATTCCACAAGAATCGGTTCTCGATTCTAGAATCGGATTTCGATTCTCGATTCTAGAATCGGATTTCGATTCTCGGTTCTAGAATCGGATTTCGATTCTCGATTCTAGAATCGGATTTCGATTCTCGGTTCTAGAATCGGATTTCGATTCTCGATTATAGAATCGGATTTCGATTCTCGATTCTACAATAATCGTTTTTTGGTTCTACAATCTAGAACGGTTTCCCAATTCTAAAATCAAGAATCGTTTGTCTTCTATTGAAACAAGAATGGTTTACGATTTCAAGATTGCAAATAGTTTCCAAATTCACATCTTTAGAATTGAAATATAAATTGATAGGAGAAGTGAGATTAGTGTCTTCCAATTTCAGAATTATAAAAGTCTTCCAACCTATAATCGGTATTTATTTTACGATTTTCTACTAATATAAATATATGTATTACATATTTGGCAGTAGCATCTGAAATGTATAATCTACACATTTTATTTTATTTTTTATTTATGTTCGTGACAAATAAACTGCTTAAGCTGTTTTGATTGTTTAACTCATCTACGCATTTTCCCATATTATGATATTACTTGCAGGGAATATTTATTCCTCAGTTGCTAATTTTGTAGTTAAATATGAATTCTGAATTTAGTTCCCTAGTTGCACCTTTTTTACAACAAGACTTCCTACTTAAGTACTTTAACTGTAAGTGGGGTAAACGTAATCCAAATTCTTTACGCCGCTCCGGCCGCCGGTTAAGCCTAAATCAAGCCTTATTGGAAATCGTAAAGCCCTCAAATCTTGTTCCAAAGTAATATTTGAAGACGACATACGCCCGACAGGTGTGCTTAAATAGCACAGTACTTTGGCCTGTAGAGGAGTCATCCACACACAGACACACACACACACACACACTCAAAACGTTTATTTCCGTTAAAATCTAGATTTCGAAAGTTTTCATAAATCAATACTTCACTATTATACAGAAGGTAGGTATATGGGAAAGTAAAAACAGTAGGATAGCCCACGGGTTCTACTATTTAATTTTCCTGAGTTCGCTCCTAATTGAATGCATTATAAAAGATTATTGGGGCGCTACTAGGCTATGTCTATTATTATTACTGTACAGTGAATATATTCTTGATTCTAGAATCGGATTTCGATTCTCGATTCTAGAATCGGATTTCGATTCTCGATTCTAGAATCGGATTTCGATTACCGATTCTAGAATCGGATTTCGATTCTAGAATCGAGAATCGGTTTTAACGACGCTTCAGAACCGATTCTTAAAGCTAAAGAACCGATTCCGATTCTAGACTCGGAATCGTTTGACGGCACTAATAGTTGGCTCTGAGGAAGGAAATAAAGTTTTTCCGAAAGCTTAGCTTAATAGCAAAGGGTGGTTTAATTTCTTGCCCTTGGTCGATTACCCCAACAACCAACATCTTAAACTTTATATATATATATATATATATATATATTGCTATGCTTTTATCTTAATAGATAATTATTATTAAATAAATCAATCAACAGCCCCACATTGGGCTTGCGTCAAAAAGATGCTAAGTATTTTTTATAGAAATATATAATTAATAATAAATAATCGCCCCACATTGGTAGCGACCAAAATAGATGCAATGAATTTTTCAATTGATAAATAATTTAAATATTTAATATTTAATAAGTAATATTTTTGGTTGGGCGCCAAGTTTGAGTGTATCCTCAAACTAATTAAACATAAATTAATTACCATAGCATCTATGTAGACTCCTAAATTCTCAAGGTAAAATCATTTCGTGGCTTCATAAAGTAAGATAGTTAATTATAAATGCAAATAAAGTACATTATTTCTTAAATACAAAATTAAACTAAAACTTATCTTGTGTGTCCAGTCACTTTGTCCATATCGTAGTCACCACTTCTTGTGAAATCTGCAACAGCTGCGTTTTTTTTATCCTGCTTGATGGTCAGGTAGTCTAGACGAGGTCCATTTTATTTTTAACCACGAAAGCATAAAGTTCGCAAATTAAATAGTTTGTGAATTAAAATCACTGAAGCACTATAATTGTTTCACTTAAATGTTCGAGTTTGTTAAGGTAAGGAAGTTCTAATTCTTTTTAATACTATTGAAATTATTAGCTCATATAAGTTATTAAATGATTTAATATTATTCTTTTCTTTTTTAGCAAATCTCCATAAAAGAAACACGCTTGGATTTAATAAACTGGTAAATTCTTTTATTATTAAACACATTAATTAAATTAAAGACACAACTTCTGTTCACAATTAATATTTAACTATAAATTCGACATTTGGTAAACAAATGTTTACATAACCAAACTTTTAATTTTTAGAATGGAAACGCCTACTTTTAAAAAATTTAAACAGGACAAAATTATAATGCGCACTAATTAAATTAACGTGCGTTCTGTTCAATGGCTATTTAGGAACTGAATTCAACTTTTTTGATAAAAATGCAGGATGGAGGCTCACATTAACCAATCAGAATGCTGGATTTGAAAAATTTCATGGAATATTCTAGAAAAATCGAATTACTAAAATTTAAATAATTAATATTGACCTTATAAATAAATATTTTGAAAAACTAATTCCATAATCATAATCTATGAATTTTTCTCTAAATTTTGATATCCTTAAATTTCAAATCCATGACAATTATTTTTACACTTTAAAATATTGTTAAATTCACAAAATTAACTTAAAAACACAATAAAATTAATCAAAACACAATCCTAAGATTGTAACAACACTTTTCTGACACATTTACAGTCTATAAAATAATTATCCATAAAATAAATCAACAAATTCTAAATCTAATCCCAAATTTCACAAAAGTAATAAACAACATAATTATAGACAGATAAATAACACAATTTAACAAGAAAACTAGCAATCAGCAACCTTCTTCAATAGAATATTTAAATAATTTGGCTAACAGAAAACCTTTTTAAAACAACATTTTATACTTTCATCGACAAACTTAATACAACTGTAATTTTTATTTTTAGGGCTCTGGTATCGTCCAAAAAGTCCCACGTTATCGTCCACAATGCAAACACGAAGAAATTACACCAAATTGACAGGCCATACACTGTTTAAACTTCACTTGAGTTAATATCCCACTATACGAAGTATCGTACGATGGACCGTAAACACTTTTTATAATCTAACAGGTTTATAAATTATATTTTAATTATAATTTTACTTAAATAACATAGTTTACAACATTATTATTCTATCTAAACTATATTTCAGGTCAAAATATGGATTTTTGTACCAATAAATATCCTTTTTAAAATATAACTGTCCTTCCGAAGGTATTTTACAATAGTTTTAAGTATGATTACAACATTTAATAATCAGTTAATAATAATTATATTATTTTAATATAAAAATCATGGCAATATATATATATATATATTGTTATAATACGTTCGGGCCAAACAAATAGCCCCAAGTTAGCATCGCCATTTCGTTAAAATAGTGACATACAAAATCCAAGTCAGTTAATGTCATTATAAAAATTATTCAAATAAACCCAAAAATAAATTAAATAAATTTCAATCTAATAAATATTTATACTACTTCAACTGCAATTTTAATCTTTCACATATAGTAGATATTTGACTTGGTACTTTATTAAATTAATGGGCGCCAGGTGACAAATTAAGAAGAAAATTTGCCTCCAAATTCAATTTTATTTAAGTAACCACGGTAGCTCGAGCATGAGACATCTATACCAAAGTTAGTAGGTTTATAAGGTTGGAAAATTTACTTACTTAAAATCGCCTTAATACATTTGCCAACTTCAGATCAGTTTTAAGTAATGTCAAAAAATTACTCCAAATTATTACAATTGATTTACTTATTTGGTCTGGTATTCCCAATTACACAGGTACAGCTTCACCAACTTGTTGTGCATCTCATGTCAACCGTAAGCTCAGTAGGATTGTAGATGAGTAAATTAGTACTACCTTTTCAACGAGTTCCTCTTATAAATCTCCTGAACTTCACAGATGTGCTCTCAATAATTTTATAATATCGCTGGACAGGCAACCTCCATGAAGCAACACAAAGTTGTACTAGCAGATGGGTCCAATCCTTCTTGCAGTAGAATATAATTCAAATTCATGTAAGTTGAATCTTTTAATAACCAGAAATTGTTTATAATATACTTTCATATATAAATTACAGCCATTAACTAGGAAAAACTTATTTTAAACAGATTTTGATAAATTGTTAAATCTTTTTTACACTTATTGTTTTTTATCAAATCTTATCAACAACCCCTAGGCAACCCCCAAGTTAAAAATAATATCAAATGTGCTAAAATTAATCAATGAGACATAGATCTATAAAATTACAATATAAATTTTAAAATGTATAAAATTTCACAGCCACATTACGTCCTTTGCCCCCGATTACACTAACACTTAAAACAAAATATTATCTTCATTCTTCTAATGGATCTTCTTTTAAATATCTGCATTTTCTTTATTATGTTTCAATATTTATTCATAATGACTGCAACTTATTTCCATCTCGTATTCCAATACATGCATCTAATCCTCAATCTTCCTAATAACATGATGTTGACTAAAAATTCTTCTTATTGTAGGTTTATCATCAAATACGTGTTTCGCAGAGTTACTCAAACCAGTATAGTAGTCAACTGTATTAAGGCCTGTCCTAATTTATTTTATAAAAAGAGAACCGACTCCCATGACAAGACACCATGCACGAGTATCCTTTTTTAAAATTAAAATAAAATGACTTTAAACAAACTGGCTAAATAAAATCCATCACAAAATATATATATATATATACTGCTGTGTTACAAAAAGCTAAAATTGAGTTATATTAATTTATTATTAAATATGTAAAGCTTTCCTGTAAGAAATAATTTGTTTAAACACATAAAATTCACATTTGATTTATTTTTGTTGGTTTACGATGTTGTTTTGTCATCGTAGACTGTAATATTCAAGTCCTTGGCACAAATTTGATTAGAGTCATCTTAGGAAAGGCATAGAGGAGACTCTTCGACAGTTTCATGCATTCTTGAGCTGTAATTAGTATAATATTAGAAAAAAATCCAAAAGATTTGACAGCTACAGATTAAATTGTAAATTTTCATAAACTATAACTATTCTTTGGTGAAAAATATAAGATTTTCATGTTATTTAGGTAATTATTGTATTTAATTTCTATTGGTTGGAATCCTCTAGAAATGTTCGATTCTGCCCTTGTCCTTGGACGTTGCTTAGAAACGACGTTTTTTTGTGGAAAATTGTAGAGGTTTCTGTCATGAAAATTTGTTCAGTTCCAGTTTTTTGCTTGTCGGGAGAGCACGTTTTCGGTGCTACTCCGTAATTGTTAAAAATTTGTTTAAATTTGATTATATGACAATAATGCTTTGTGTTGTGATGTTTTAAGTTGATTTAAGTATTTCTTAAATGCTTACTATGAAATTTCCAAGAAAATTGTGAAAATTTTGTGCTTCGGAAAATAAAGAAGACTGAAGACTGGTGTACTTCGACGTTCTTTTGTTTTCAAACTGGATGGTCGGAGTGTTTTTTTTTTATTTCAAAGTTAAAACATTGTTGAAATCATTCTATCTAACCTCAACATCTATAAAAAAATTAAATTAATGAAGTATTAAACTGATTTTTAAGTTAATCCGATTAAATAAAAAAAATGTTTAATTACAACGTTTTTAAAAGAGGTTATGTTCTTGAATCTAAACCAAACTTAAAATCATTTAATGATCTTGTTAATGATTAAAGATTGGAAGCTACTTACTTTGATTGGAAATTTCTGTACCAAGAATTAAGTTGCACTATACAATAATTATTGAAGGTTGGTGTATTTCGATAAATTTGAAAGAGATTCCAAGACATGCTGATAAGAAACGCAATTGTACTGTATTCGATTTGAATAAACGCAACGATTCTTTCCAAGGCCAACCATGTCAGCGTTTAAATATGCAGTAAAGGTGGGTGATATCAAAGCAGTTCCAAAAATAAAAGTGGATTTATAAACTCGATTAAAAAGAATATTTTAATGGTTTCTTTCTTGATGTTATTGTATGTAATTAAGATAAATGTGTTTGTAATCGTATTGCTAAATGATCGTTGAAAACATTTAGCTTAAATAGCATCTATGTGTGTACTTTTCAACGATTTATCTAATGCTTTTCATTCGTTTATATCCCAATTTGCAACAGTAATTACCTTGAGATTGATAAAAGATTTACTTAGACTTACCCTGAGAATTAAATTAATTTCTTTAAATAATCCATGTGAGGATATGCTGTATGAACAATTTATTAATGTTTTGTACTCAATTCACTTTTCTGATTATTTATTTAATGTGATAAATTTTATCACTTGTAATGCAGTAATATACATATATTGGTAATTAATTCTATGTACCTTGAATCATTTCCGCAGTTTTCTAGCGATTCAAGTATGGCCCATATTTCTAGAGAAAAAATTTATTATAATCTACAAATGCTAAATGTAGGTTTAGATTGCATGCTTGCATTTTTTTCTGACATTTCGTATTGCTTGTATGTGATCGATAGTGAAAAGTAGTATTAATAGTAGTACTAGTAAGTATTATAGCATTATTCCATTCTTTTGGTATTTTCTTTGCTTCAATGCATTTGTTCAATGCATTTGTTACGTAGTACCTATTATTAGATTTTTAAGTAATGTATTGCCTCCTTGTTTTATTAATTCGGGGATGGTTCCATCTTTTCCAGGTGCTCTGTTATTTTTCATTTCTGTAATGGCTTTCCCGATTTCCTCTATCTCTATCTCCGGGATATCTTCTGATTCCACGTTAATTATAGTTTTAATTATAGTTTTCCCATCTTCAACTTGTGGTTACCCTACTTTGCAGTTATACAGAGTTTCATAGAAACATCATATTGCCATTGTGATGTGTATAAAACTTTTAAGTGCTTACTTAGAACATCATGTTCTTGAATCTTCTTCAATTAAAAATTCAAGGGAAATTTCCCAGTTCCTAAATATTACTACGCTAGGTGGCTGCGTTCATTTTGTTTGAAACACACTGTGCATAATTTGAATGTAGCCAAAATTAGGATCTCGATCATGAGGGTTAAGCTCAACCATTAACCAAAAGACCGCGTTTAATCAACATAAATTGAAATTACAGATAATTCCCAACCGATAGATTCCAGGCTCCGGAAGCTGTTATCGGACAACCGATGGCATTATTAGGAATTAACTTTCGATAATTTATTTCCATTAAGGGATAAAGCGGTTAACGTAGTTAGGATGTGATAAGGAATGTTAAAATTTTATTTCAATGTCATCGTTAAGTGACTTTTATTTCAGATATGTGTTTAATTTTCTTTAATCCGTTGCTACCGTTTTCTAGTCAACAATTAAATATTACCAAAAAAAGGAAAAGCAGTATACAGTATAATAAAAAACGAGCAGTTGCCAGAACCTGAATAAGACATACAACTGAAAGTAATTGGATGCCTGTTTCTTTGAAACAAGGCTCAATAAAAGCAAACAGCCCAACTTAACTAATTTCCTAAGTTTGTCTAATTTCAATAAAAAGCAGCAACACGAAAATTGCAGTTACTGAAACAGTAAAGTGCTACAAAACTAATCTAATTAATAAACTTTTATAATGAATATTTTTGTATTGCACTAACCCAACCTCATTATCCAAACAAGCACAAAGACAAAATTTAAACAATCATTTTATAACAGAATATTTTGTATCGTATTATTCAAAATTAGGTGATACTGCAAAAGCAACTTTGTAATTTAATTTTGTGTGTATGTCTACGGCGCATACTAAAATTCATTCTGCGTATGTCAGGAGGAATACTGTTCGCGTTTTGATCATAGGCTTTGAACAGGTCACCTGTTTAAATGGAGAATATGCAGAATTTTATGAATAAGGTCTGGCGGTTAACTTCTCTCTACTCTCTTACTGTTTCGTGAAACGCAGTGCAATGCTTGGGAAGTTGCTAATTGTTGAGGATGTAGTTCTTTTAGTAAGCCTGAGGCAAATCACCTTCACCTAATTGTTACATTTGAGCGCAAATAAAAAATTCAAATGCGATACCAGTGTGTTCCAAAGCACGGTGTGATCAAAAATAAATGAAAATGAGCAGGTAGTCACTATGAAATAGGTACTAGCAATCGCCAATAAACCTCGTTATTGATAATTGATAATTAGGCTTAGGATAATTATGCACAAAAGCTTCAAAATATGCGTGTAATATGCATCAAAAACATCCAAAATGTGCACTAAAAGTCAACTAACCAAAAAAAAAGCATTAACGTTATATCAATACATATTTATTTTTCTATTAAAATGCACAAAACGTTTTTAAATCTAAAATTATTTAATTAATATTAATCAAAAACACAACACTACTAATTTAAAATTCCACTATGTGGATCTAGATCCCGGATCTAGATCCACTATGTGGATCTAGTATCTGGATCTAGATTCTTTTTACACGAGGATCTTGTATCTGTATCTAGATCGTAATTTTCTGGATCTTTCATCGTTAGATCCAAAGATCCGCTACAATTTATTTTTTGATTTTTCTTTTGTGAACTTTAAAAACGCATTGAGTAATGATTCCTATATATTTAAATATTCTTTTTTTAAAAGAACACATTTTTTCTTACAAAACCTATAACAATTGCAATAGATATTTTACAAAATGAAAAAACCTGTCACTTATGAACTGTTTTACCAACACTTTTTAAAATTAAAGAATCATTGGAAGCTATGCTGGAATTACAATACTCTTCAAATTAAGAGAATGTTTACTAAAGGGATTTCAAAGACGTTTTGCAAATATAATGCATATAGAAAGCTCCGACAGTCGTCCATACTTGTTGGCTACAATTTCTAATCCAAAATTTAAGTTAAGGTGGTTGGAAATTACTTCGTTTAAAGATGATTCTGAATTCTGCAAAAGTGTATTGAAACGAACACTAGAAGAGTTACAGTTAGGACTGTTAGGAGGATCTCAAGAAGATTATAATGAAACAACAGAAAGTCATGTAAATTCCGAAAAAGAAAATTCCTATCATGAGGAATTCTTTGATTTTTTAAAAATAAATAATACGCAGGTACAAACATCTACATTGCAGTGTACAAACTATTTTGAGGATCCCGAACTTTTAGTGTAGTGTAGCGTATTATTATTGTATTGTAACTTGTAAGTAGTGTAAGTTTGTAGTAAAGTTTTTTTTCCCGTTAACTATATTGTATTTATTTTCTTATGTTACTGTCCAAGTATCCAGTGGCACTGTCCATATCTCTGGAATCTCTAAAAATTAAAAGAACACCCCTGACACGTTCGAAATGCGAAAGGATCTTAAAGGATCTAGATACTTTGTTAAGGATCTTGGATCTTGATCTAGATCCATTTTTAGGTTTGGATCTTGGATCTGGATCTAGATCATATTTTTTAACTGTATCTGGATCTGTATCTAGATCCCCAATTAGGGGATCTTACCCAACACTGGAAAAGTTTCTCTCGACATCACACGATACTATTGGTACAAATTCATAATTTACAATGTCAATGATATTTAAATATTCATTTCTTGCATCAAGGGCTGTTTCATTTTGCAACACCCCGCCTATATTCTTCAGTTGTTTATTGTATCTTTTGACAGCACTTCTTTTAATTTATTAAAGAAATCCTTTTTCTTGAGTTTAGTTAAACCCTTAACCATATCTTCTACGATTGCAGTGCTGTCTTCTAAAGATAATCCCTTCGCTTCTAGTTTAGAGATTGGAATTGAAATGCAAGCCAAATTAACTCGAATAAAAATCAAATCTGCTCGAATACCTTTTTTTCTCAGAATACCCTGTGCTTCTTCAGGGTAGAATTCATTAACAATTTTCTTCACAGTTTTAAAATTTTCAGCGGAATACACAGCAGCGTCGACCCAAGTTCCCCAACGTGTAATGATTGGCGCGAACGGGAGTGGAACGTCTTCCGCAACTTCCAGAAACTTCTGCATATGACTAGGTGCTTTGAGAAAAATCTTTTTCACAGATGATATCAGCACCTTAACATTTGAATAAAGATAGCCAACTAAGTCAGCTACTCAGTGTAAACCATGTGCTAAACAGGTCACATTTATCATGTTTGGTTACAATATCCGCAGTCCTTGCATTGCTTTGTACATATATGGTGGCAGCATCACTACAAACCACTTGCATTTTTTTATATAAAATTCCAGACGGGAGCATTAGCTTAGAGAGTTGTTGAAAAGAGCAGCAATTGTTGAATGATTCACTTTGGCCAAGACTTTTAAAGCCAGCAGATATGATTTATTTTTTCCTACGATAACCCCTAATAAACCAAACACAAAATTTGTTACGCATCTTTGTTCTGCATCGGTTGTTTCATTCAAAGACACCAAAATACCGCGAACCTTTACTATTTGTCTAAGTTTGTGTAATGTTGCCGCATATAACTCGGAAACATAATTTTTTTAATGTCAATTCATCTGAAATATTCTGCATCGTGTACTTTTCCAAAAAATTGCAAAGAACTTCATTCACTTAATTTAGCTAACGGAATATCAGCGCAAATAAAGCTTTCTTCATTTAATTCTGAACGTTTAGGTCCGGGCTTTGGTAAAGCAGAAATTAACACTTGCTATTGGTTATTCTTCCTTTTTCGGTTTTTATTACGTGCATGTTTTCCGGTTTGGAGATGCTGCGTAACTTGGAACTTTTTGGTTGTCGCAACAGGAAGTTCGTAGTATTTACAAAATCACAGACGCCCATGTGTTGTGAAACCAGCATAGTCCCTCACAAATTGGTTTCAAATAGCACTTATACACTTTTTTTCTTTCGGCATTTTGAAGATGTTAACACACTATTGGAACTAGTAGACAACTGAATGTTGATGACATGATGAATTGTTAAACTTTAAACTTTCACAGGTTTTCCCGGCGCCACTCAAACCCTCTTTGCATTTCCAAGTATTCTGTTTCTTCGAAGCTTAACAACTAAGAAAGTAGCTATCTATTCAATACAGAAAGAATGAGTTTAGAAAATTATTTCAAATTTCTGGACATTCTCAGACTACTAGACGAAGTGAATCTGTACTTGATAACTAGAAATTGTATAAAATGCATTTTAAACAGACAAATTATGCATTAATGCTCAAAACAATTAAAATATGCATTTATACCCAAAAACATCTAAAATATGCATATGCAAATATACAAATGCGTAATTATCCTAAGCCCATGGATAATATACTTCAAACACAATCACATAAGAAGTCCCAATCTCAAAGTTTTAGCGTTAATTTAATGAAGACCGTACCAAATTTTATTTGATGAGTATGAGAATTGGTCTTGCTTAAAATTATGTTAAATAGATTCGGCTTGAAGGGCCAAAACTAGTTGTTTGTTAATAGGCGTTCCTGTTACTCAAAAATTGTCATGCCAATTGATTTAACCGTTAAGTTATATAATAACCCGTAGGGAACACCCCAATTGTAAAAACGGGGCGCTTCCTAAGTTTTTCATTAATATTCCTTTCCCATAGGAAAAGTGGTTAAAATAGGCGTTACGCTGAACCTAAATATGTAGGCAGGACCGTTATCGAGATATTCCAGTTTTTAATAATAAACTTTTCTCACAATTTGGCAACGTTGATAGAAGCGTGGTACGGTATATTGTTTAAATTACATTAAAATGAGCAGGTGATTAACTGAAGGATTTATTTCCTGATATGAAGATTTTGCAAAAATGTTTGCATTTAATTTCAAAAATAACAACAAACAGAACAGCACTGTTGTTACAATAAATGCTCAAATGTGTGTCTGCCAGTTTCTATGCATAACCGTGCCTGTCGAATATTGGATTTCAATCGTTGGCTTGGTGAAGGAAGGACCAAGTTACTGTATTTAGTTCAAGTTCCTACTGAAGATGGCCGCATAGTTGCCGAAATACGTATTTAAGCTAAATATCGTGGTGGTAAAGGGTTTTCCAAAGTTTATTTTGAAACCACTAAGTGAATTGATTTAAACTTTAATTTATATAATCGCTTGTAGGAAAGACTCAATTGTTAAAACAGCGCAATACGCAAGTTTTTCAAATTTTTCATAAATATGTTTTTTGATAATGGTTTTTAGGACTTTTGCTACCTTTTGTGGTGTGATAGAGGTGTCAGTAACACACCAAAGAAATTTTTACTTATTAATTTAGCTCGTCCCTGAAAACGTTTAAGAAGTTTTGAAAATTCCTTCTGCAATATCGTTACTCCAGAGCCATTGTACGATTTATATAAATTCTAAATGCAATAGAATTGTACGGTCCAAACTATCGCATCATGGAAAACGCTTACAGGAAGAAGGTCTCCATTGTTGTAACATATAGGGTTAATTAAAACAAGTTGACGCAACCCTTACAAGTCACAGCTAAACGAAGATCCTGGTGAAAGCACCACAAGGACCAACAGCTTACGGGGAATTGAACTTACCTTATTGTGCTTCCTCCTTTACAAAATACATACCAGCTAGGGACCTCGGTGGAGCAGTGCGAATACGCACTGCCACTCGAGGTCTACTTCTATTTTCCACAATTTGAAGCAGTTTAAAAAAAATGCGGACAGTTCTGACTAACGACGGGATACATAGATAATTTTCACCTTGATTTAGCGATATTGTTGAGACAGATCAACACAAGAAACTTTTTATTTTGCATCTTTATTTGATGAACACCATTGGATGGACGAAGATAGCAGCACACAAACAAGTACAGTGAGCTGCATTGCGATGGAAAATACCATATTATCCGATTAGAATTTTTCTTCGGTGAACGGCGAACTAAGTGTTTTAAACCATCCAGGAATGAAAAACACGGGCACAGAGTTTTTGTTTAAACGGTGATAACATTAACAGGGTGAACGTGGGTTAATTTGTATCGGCTCAAAGTGAAATGAAAACTGTGTTTTTCATTAAAATATTGATTCGTGTATATACGATATTCAACTTTTCGACGATTTTAGACCGGGATAAACGTAAATGAAAAAAGTATAATTACAGGAACAACTATCAACCCCGAGCTTGCCACAAAAAAAAACTACGTGGGTTCACAGAAAGATTCTGATCCCGATTCCTTTGTTTTTAAGCAGCTTCCAACAAGCCGGTCACTACGGTTTTTAAAACTACCCAAACCGCGTGCTATTCGAAGGGTATGATTCCAGGAAATTTGTTGCCGATGCAGACAAAATTATACATATTCCAGTGATAATATTTCAGGATAACGAAAGGATTACCTAAGATGCTTTGTTTGCGACTTAAAATAAAGAAACGAATTTAAGATTTCTTGATTTTGAATTAAAACGAGACGGACGTCACATAATGGTAGTCCGTAGTGTGAAGAAAATTCGGTGATATTAACACACTTATATAAATAGGGCGTCTTCGAAATCAAACGTATTAAAAAAATATGTTTTGGAACGCATTCTAAGGCTGTTGATAAAATTTGTGAAGTAATAAAGACCTGGAAGATCTGGAAGACATTTAAAAGTGTTATCGAATTATTGGCGGAGCTCGTTTCCAACGCCTTCCACGAATTTTCGAAATGTTGACTACATGTTTGCCTTCGTATGAAAAATATTCGTTCGTTGTAAAACTATGTGCATGCATTTCAAATTCAGAATAGAAAATGAGGTCATTTATTAGAAAATCAGAATTTGATGTTACTTCCGGTTATACCAGAAGTGATACGAACAATGTAAGCATGTTCTTATTCTGCTTAAAATAAATTTTTACTGTGCTTTAGTAGCATAAACTCAAAAAAAAAAGAAGTTACCTGTTTGCTGTATTTCTTCCAATGATAATTGGAAATTGTGTTCTATTAACATAAAATTCAGAATTATCAGGTATTTCTAATTATAATAATTTTTTGAAAATTACGATTTTAATGTTTGATTATTAAGTCTCGAACTCCGATTGAGATAAAATTAAAGTTAACGGATAGCCCTTTAATATATGCAAAAATAGTTGACGCCAAAACAATTACAATATCTACTAAAATTTGGAATGTTGCAAAAAATATTTCTCAGGACCAGCTCCAAAATGTTTTGTTTGTTTCTGTCTTCTGTATTTGATTATTTTCCTGCATGTTCAATGTTAAACCTGCATACGCGTAAGACAAGCACAGGCAAAAATTACAGCCAGTGTATGTTAAATTGGAAATCTTTACATTCAAAGTTTGGAGAGGGGCTATAGAAATTGTTGGAGTGAGTCTTCTGAAGATTATGTTTTATCTGTCATTAACTGACAACTTGTAGCTATTTTTTTCTGACTGACTATCCTTCTAAAACAATTAATTTCGTAAATTTCAAATACAATTTCAAGTGTATTGTTTTGCTCATTTTCTTTTTTTAAATTTTTTCTCAGGCTCACTAAAAGTCCATGCTCAATTGTTTGATCACCCAGTATGATATAGTATTATAAGGATTACCAACATACAAAAGCGGCTCAGATTCACAACAAAATCTTTTTATGTGCATGGGTTTGTTTGTGTCGGTTTTTAAACATTTGTGAGTTCCTTCGTTTGACCCTGAACTTATTTTACCAAAATGCAATTTAGAAAACATTTCGCTAGGGCTTTCAATTTCACAAGTTGGTGCGATTGGGGAGTAATTGCCTTAATGTTGTCATTTAGCGAACTCTGGGAGTTGAAGTTTATTTGCGATATTCTCAAGAGTCAACAAAAACCAAACTAAGGCAGCGCCAGAAATCAATAATTGTAACTTTCTGAGTTTTTAGAAATAGGAGATTTCACACCAGTGTTAAATCTGGGGTACAGGGATGAAAATGAATGGAAAAAATTGCGGTCACTGGTTACACCGTCATATTTTAAAAGGAATCAAAGGTTATGTGACGGTGTCTTATTTCCAGGGCCCAATTCTGTGAAATATGGTTGAGACGCTTTCTATAACACTGTATTAACAAGCTAGCGCGAAGGACCAATTTGAAAAAGCCCGGATGTAAGGGTTAGGAGAGAACTTAAATAAAATATCACGACCCATTTAACCAGTCGACGGCTTATTGGACTGAATGGATCTACTTATGCTACATCATGTTTTAAAAACATTTCGAGATTTAGTATACATGATAACAGAAGCATTTTCCCATTCTTTAATTTATGAAAAGGATTGTTCCTATTCAGGGTTATAATATATAAAAATGTATGTCAAAGATATACAATTTATATTATTTATACGACAAGAAGAAATAAAAATTTCTGATTTAGCGTAATATTTTCTTATACATAAGGTGATTCATGGGGGAGTTCGAGCCTAACATTTCACAAAAATAGGCAACCCAAAATACACACCACAATATACTGACTAATTTTATGGTTCAGAGATTCGTGTTTTATATGCTTGACAGTTTACTGAAGGCATATTGAGCATAATATAATAGCAAACATATTACACAGGTATATTTGATTCATAATACCGGCAATAAAAAATTAGATATCGTAGTATTGTGTGATCTGTATTTTGGGTTGCCTATTTTTGTAATATTAAGCTCGAATTTTCTCGTGAGTCACCTACTATAATTCTTTTTATTTTCACTGAGTTGGAAACGCCTTTTGTAATTTGCGGTTTACCGTTATATGTCATTTCAGGAAACTTGTAACATTATTCATATTCGTGCACCATTTGATTGTACCAGTAATTACAGGGTTACGTTCTGCGTGAATTGGTTACTAATCAATAAAATTTCATCTCGAAGCAACATTTTCTACATTATGTTAAAAATGTGTGCCAACTCGAACAGTTTTGATATATTTATTCATTTATGCAAACTGTATTGTGATAAAAAAACACGTAGGTATTTTTTAATTGGTAAGAATATACAGGGTGAGTCTGCTACGACGAATCAGTTTAATATCTCGGTTGTTTGAATTATTAAAAAAATATGTTTGGACAAATTGTACTAGACAGTGCCTCCGATGTATAGACACTGCAAAAATATATTCGGCTATTCCAATTAGATTAAATAATTATTAGAAACTGTTCATAAAACATGCGTTCAAACCAATTCCCGAAACATGTTTTCCACTCTGATGTTGGTAACTCAAAAACATGCCTTTTGAAGGCTTCAGCAGATTATTGAGGTGATGAAAATCGCTGTCCACGCACTTTTTGTTTGATATTCGGGAACACAAAGAAGTCGCTAGGTCATAAATCAGGTGAATACGGGCAATCAAACATTGATTCGATGTTTTTCTCCTTCAAATAATCAATTGTTTGACGTGCTGTGTGAGAGCTGACATTGTCATGATGAAGAATGATGCGAAGTTTTTGGCTGTTTACCTGATTTCGTCGATTACTTCTGACCTATCAATTCTTGTATACTATTCAGCGTTAACTGTTCTTCGATCCTCTAAAGGAATGGTTCCGATATGTCCAGTACAACCGAAGAAACAAGCGATCATTTTCTTGGAAGTGCTTCGTGAGCGAACAACTTTTGTAGGATTCGGTTAATCTTGGAACACGCAAACAGTAGATTCTTGCTGAGTTTCCGGTTCATACAAATACATCCAAGTTTCGTCACCTGTTACGATGTTGTACACGGATTCTGCAGTTCCTCGGTCGAACTGTTTGAGCATTTCGTTACACCAATTAACACTAACCTTTTTTTGAGCTTCGGTCAAATCATGTGGAATCCATCGCGAACAGATCTGGTTCACAACTAAATGTTCATGCAAAATTGAATGTGCTGCAGTCTTCGATATGCCTAAGGATGCCTCTATCTCACTGTAAGTCACATACCGATCTTCTTCAATCATGTTGCGCACAGCATCGATGTTTTTTGGAATAAAACCGATTTTGGTCGACCTTCATAAAATTAGTCACTGACGGACGCACGACCACGACGCAATTCTGCAAACCAATTGTACACAGTCTTTTCTGAAGGTGCTTCATTACCAAAAGTTGAACGAAGCGATTCTATGCATTGTTGTTGAGTTAGGCCTTTACTAAAATCGTAAAAAATCATCCAACGAAAACCGTCACGTAAAATTTCCATTTTTTCACAAAATTGTTTTTTTTAAACGCTCACTGTAAACAAATTACTCGGTTAATTTCTAAGCTGTCACTGTTTTCACAATAACAAATT